>JAUCBJ010001906.1:0-30146 GCA_032718475.1 Nemertoderma westbladi | reverse complement strand
TGGTCGCTACTCCTATGTGCTACCCGAAGGTAGGGGTGGTCGCTACTCCTATCTGCTACCCGAAGGTAGGGGTGGACGCTACTCCTATCTGCTACCCGAAGGTAGGGTGGGCGCCACTCCTATCTGCAACCCGAAGGTAGGGGTGGGCGCTACTCCTATCTGCTACCCAAGGTAGGGGTGGTCGCTACTCCTATCTGCTACCCGAAGGTAGGGGTGGGCGGTGGTCGCTACTCCTATCTGCTACCCGAAGGTAGGGGTGGACGCTACTCCTATCTGCTACCCGAGGGTAGGGGTGGGCGCTACTCCTATCTGCTACCCTAGGTAGGGGTGGACGCTACTCCTATCTGGTACCCGAAGTTAGGGGTGGGCGCTACTCCTATTTGCATCCCGAAGGTAGGGGTGGGCGCCACTCCTATCTGCAACCCGAAGGTAGGGGTGGTCGCTACTCCTATGTGCTACCCGAAGGTAGGGGTGGTCGCTTCTCCTATCTGCTACCCGAAGGTAGGGGTGGACGCTACTCCTATCTGCTACCCGAAGGTAGGGGTGGTCACTACTCCTATCTGCTACCCGAAGGTAGGGGTGGACGCTACTCCTATCTGCTACCCGAGTGTAGGGGTGGGCGCCACTCCTATCTGCAACCCGAAGGTAGGGGTGGTCGCTACTCCTATCTGCTACCTGAAGGTAGGGGTGGTCGCTACTCCTATCTGCTACCCGAAGGTAGGGGTGGGCGCTACTCCTATCTGCTACCCGAAGGTAGGGGTGGTCGCTACTCCTATCTGCTACCCGAAGGTAGGGGTGGACGCTACTCCTATCTGCTACCCGAGGGTAGGGGTGGGCGCTACTCCTATCTGCTACCCAAGGTAGGGGTGGTCGCTACTCCTATCTGCTACCCGAAGGTAGGCGTGGGCGCTACTCCTATCTGCTACCCGAAGGTAGGGGTGGTCGCTACTCCTATCTGCTACCCGAAGGAAGGGGTGGACGCTACTCCTATCTGCTACCCGAAGGTAGGGGTGGACGCTACTCCTATCTGTTACCCGAAGGTAGGGGTGGTCGCTACTCCTATCTGCTACCCGAAGGTAGGGTGGGCGCCACTCCTATCTGCTACCCGAAGGTAGGGGTGGTCGCTACTCCTATCTGCTACCCGAAGGTAGGGGTGGACGCTACTCCTATCTGCTACCCGAAGGTAGTGTGGGCGCCACTCCTATCTGCAACCCGAAGGTAGGGGTGGGCGCTACTCCTATCTGCTACCCGAGGGTAGGGGTGGGCGCTACTCCTATCTGCTACCCGAAGGTAGGGGTGGGCGCTACTCATATCTGTTACCCGAACGTAGGGGTGGTCGCTACTCCTATCTGTTACCCGAACGTAGGGGTGCTCGCTACTCCTATCTGTTACCCGAACGTAGGGGTGGGCGCTACTCCTATCTGTTACCCGAAGGTAGGGGTGGACGCTACTCCTATCTGTTACCCGAACGTAGGGGTGGTCGCTACTCCTATCTGTTACCCGAACGTAGGGGTGGTCGCTACTCCTATCCCCAAGATTTGCTCCAAGTAAATAAATGATAAACTAATTAATTAGTTTATCATTTATTCGAGCTTATTGCTGAGGGCGGGTAAGAAATAGGTACTTTCATGCTAAGAGTTTTGCTGTCGTTTTGTTTCCGCATAATATTACAGACTTTCATCTATGAAGTTTCGACTCAAAAAACACTTAGAGATAAAACGAGAGGTTATCTTCTAACCATTGGTGCCCGCCTCCCTAAGGATAAAAGGTTCGACTCTTTGAGGCTGCAGTAAAAGCAAGAATAATTTTTGAAAATTATTTACTTTGATATACTGTAGGTTACATTAATGCATCTCAATTTATTTTCCTTACCGGTAACGATTACCATCTCACATACCTACAAAAGCTTAGTGGGGCGAGCCACGTAAGTCCAGGTGAGCCTTTTAGAGTAGGGGTATAATTAGTGGACCCGTCTGTCGTCGTCGTCGTCGTAAATGTTTTAACGCTATTCAGTCAGCCAATCTTTTATGAAATTGAACCAAACTTTGTACACATGTTGTCTATCAAACATTTATAAATTCTACAGAGACAGACTTCTGTAGTTCATCTGTCTTCCGCTAGGGGGCGAATTGACATAAACGTAAAAGTAGCTGTAATTATAGAACCAACCATCAGATTCATCTGAAATTTGTGAATGAAAAAATGAAGTGACCTACATACGGGCATTGCTGAATAAAGAAATTCTGTTCACAGACAGAATTTTGCAGTTCCTCAGTTTGCCGCTAGGGGGCGAATGACTAAGTCCACTAATTGTACCTATACCCAAAGGCTCATCTGGACTTACGTGCTGCGCGAATTGGCGAAGTCCCCAAGTACGTGTACTAACTACTTCATTATTGGGTAAATCCACACAGATTGATAAGAAAATGACTAAGGAAATCATTATGGAGTGAAATTGAAATCCGTTACGGTAGACTAATTCTCTCAAAAATCACCACAAAACGCGAAGATTAAATTTAGCTACTTCCATCACAGTTCCACCTTGCGTAGCAGTCATTTAAATTATAGTTATTTAGTACAATCGATTACTAGCTAGTATAATCTCATAATATTTCACAATCTTGAATAAATTCTTGTTTGGAGTATAGGCCGTATTACCTCGAAAAATCAGGATTATACGGATAGGGCCTATTATATGACATACACTATGACCCGTAATACTGTAACTAAGGCTTCATATGCTTTAGCTATATTGATAACTAAAAGATAGTTACTTTTAATTGCAAGGGCTATATTCGCAATAAATTACAGTATACACGTTCGTGGGGCCTTCGCGCAGCACGAGGATGAGAAAGGTTAACCCGAGAAAGCAGTAATCCGAGTACTTGAAATTTGGTCTACTACTTCGTTAGCTTGGCTCTACCAGTTCTATTTAAGCAATGATCGTACTGTAGGTCACTACTCCATCTTACAGATGAATCTGACTTATTACAGCTACTTTTACGTTTCTGTCAATTCGCCCCCTAGAGGCATACATAGGAACTATATAAGTTTGTACTTGTTTATAATTTCTAATTCATCAATGCTCATACTGTAGGTCACTACTCCATCTTACAGATGAATCTGACTTATTACAGCTACTTTTACGTTTCTGTCAATTCGCCCCCTAGAGGCATACATAGGAACTATATAAGTTTGTACTTGTTTATATTTTCTAATTCATCAATGCTCATAGGTCACTCCTACCAAATTTCAGATGAATCTGATTGTTGGTTCTATAAGTAAATCTAGGGGTACTTCAACGTTTCTGACAAGTCCCCCCTAGTGGTAGACAGAGAAATTGTATAAGTTTATATTTGTTTAGAATTTCTAATTCAGCATTGCTCGCAGGTCACTCTTACCAAATTTCAGATTAATCTGATGGTTGGTTCTATAATTACAGCTACTTCTACGTTTCTGTCAATTCGACACCGAGCGGCAGGCAGATGAACTACATAAGTCTGTTTCTCTGTAGAATTTCTAAACTTTTGATAGACTACAGTACATGTGTACCAAGTTTGGTTCCATTTCATCCGTGATTGACCAACTTATTAGCGTTCAAACATTTTCGACGACGACGACATCGACGACGGATGGCTCACTACTTGTACTGCTATGCTAAGCCTCACCTGGAATTCGTGGCTCGCCCCACACAAGTCCAGATATCTTGATTCTTCGCTTCAGGAACACTGGCTGGGACCATAACGTGAGGCTGAATATCTGCTAAGGAAAAAAACACATTTAGAGATCATCAATGCTTTTATACTATCGCCAATGACATGGTACTCAACACAAATATTCAAAAAGTTAGAGGGGAAGGGGGTACAGCTATGTCAATCCACAAATATCTAACTCCGTTCTGCACAGAAATTAAATCAAAGTCCGACAGGATACTTGGAATACAGATTGTGAACCATCCTATTATCGAAAATCTTGCAATACTTGGTCTGTTTACTTGCCTTCCAACTGTAACAGAGTTGCTGATCGTAAAAAATATTTGGAGGAATGTAGAAATCTACATGCAGTTATTGAAGACATTGTTGAAAAATGCAAAGCTAGTAGTTGCAGGTGACTTCAATGCTAGCTTGGGCTGCATCAATATATTGCGTCAATCTACCTTTGGGAGATATATTTAATACTAATATCATCAATGAATTTGATCTTATAATAGCTGACTTAATGGAAAACGCAAAAGGCCCCCTAGTTACATATCGAATGGAGGGAAAATATGGAGAAATTATTAATTCATCATACATACACCATATTGCAGCTTCCCAGAAGTTGACAGATGCAATAGACTCGTGTATTGTCTTTAGGGATGATCCATGTAACCTATCTGATCATACTCCAATCTCACTAAATCTGAAGTTTATCACCGATTCCAAAGAAAAACTACTCTTTTTATATGTCAAGGACATAAAAAGAGGTTCTTTCATTTTGATAAAGCTACACCGAGGTAACTTAAGGGATATAATGATTAAGTCAATAGTGTATTAGCTAAGAGGAAGGCAGTAATAATTTTTCAATTGATCCTGCTTCTGCAACAAAATCTCTTAGAGAATTGTCTCAGAAGCGCTTACACACGCTGCAACAAAATATATCCCAACAACATACAGAAAATTAACGAAAAGATGGAGAAACCCTCAAAAGGTTTTTAACTATTATCAAGGAGATATAGTAGGGTCACTAAAAGAACAATTTGATAATGCGATGGAGTTCTAAATGGGTCATCAAAACAGTATCTTAATGAATTCTATATAAACTATGTGAAGGCAAGTGATTCTTGCTTGCTTGATACAGTGATTCTCTTGTTCGTATAGAAAGACATGCAGTAGTTATCATCAGCATGTCATTGGAATGGCAGAAAAATGTGCCGGCAAAGATAAACGGTTTTGGAGATCCATAAAAGATCCAACACCCCTAGGGCAGATATTACAAAGGATACAGCTGATAATTTATTCACTTATTTTAGCAATCATTTCCAAAATATATCGACCATAACCATGACGACGGGGCATGTTGAAAATCAACAATGGGTACAACCTAATGAGGAGGTTCCACTACTCTTACCAACAGAAATTGAGGAGGTGACCCATTACTAAATGAGCTAACATATATCTTCAACACGATGAGGGTAACAGTTGTTGTCCCCATGAGTTTGGACAGGCACTTTTGCTTCCTATTTACAAAGACAAATTATTGAATAGATGTGTAGCACATAGCTACAGGGAAGGGTAGCAATAATCCCCATTATATCAAAACTATGGGTGGATGGTGGTCCTACAGGAGCTCATACCAATTCTTAGCACACATGACTTATAAATGGTCATAACATAAAAGTCTAAACTGAGTACGGAAATGGCCTATCTTACAGCAACACATATTCTAGAATACTATAGGAAGAATCACTACTCTATTATGGTATAATGTCTATGGACCTCACGACTGCATTTGATAAAGTTGAATATGAAAAGCTCTTCAGCATTGTAAAAGAGGCAAAGGTGGAGATTAATTTGGTGAACCTGATCATGTCATACTATAAGTGTTGAAGAGCTACGACGTGTATTAATGGAACACTTTATAAAAATGTTAATAACTTACAACAAGGGGTTCGCCAAGGTAGCATCCTAGCACCCTTCATATTTAATGTATACTTATCACAGCTGTTCACAAATATTATGCAAAGTAAATGTGGGGTCCATGTATAGGTAAACAACCCTTCAGTATTATTAGCTATGGAGACGATATGCTTCTGATTGCTAACCTAATGTCAGACTTAGAATTCATGGTCAATATATATTTTTAATTTTTTAAGGAATATAATTTAATTATTAATCTTAAGAAGTCACATTTCTTGGAGATTAATGAACTTATTATTGCCTGATAACTTTGAGGTAGATCGTGTATCTGATTCTGTGCTCACAGATATCCACATCTCATTTGCTGAAATTAAGACTGCAACATGGGGCTTGAAGGCCAATAATCGTGCCATTGGAGTAGATGGCGTGCCCCGCATCTGGAATCCTGTGAGAACCAATATGGGTTCCGTGAAGGTCGTGGGACATGAAGTCTATTCTGGCTCTTAGAAGGATAATCGAAGAGTTATCAACAAAGAAAGACAGACAACTGGCTATTATCTTTGTTGACTTCTTTAAAGCCTTTTGTTTCAGTCTACTACTACTAGGATCGGCATGCTGCATTGCAGCTGCATTTTTAAGAATGCTGTGCCGGCTTGTCAACAAAATTGCACCGCCACAACTCCCAATCACCCATGACATTTGATAGATCATCCGCATCTTCAAGGCCAGTGTCCTTTAAGATGCGTCTCAAGAAAGTCATGGGCTGTCCACCATGCTTATTCACTCCATGAGGCTGCCAAAGTACAAGATTATGCACTGGCTGGTCCTCACGGCGAAAGCAATGTCCTGCAAAGCGGAGGCGATTTTGTTCTAGTGTCAAGCTTGGGGGAACCAATGAGACACCTCCAATGTTATATAGTGTCTGGTTGGAGATGTGTGCATTGCGGCGTAGCATTCTTGTGAATGTGCCATCCAGAGATTTGGTGTCCTCAGCAGTTAGAGCCCAGCATGGACTCCCGTAGAGGAGTACTGGAACTACTGCTGCTCTAAACAATCGGACCTTAAGTTTCCGATTAATTCTCGGTGACTTCCAAATCCTGGAAAGCCTATTCAAGGCTGCCCATGCCTTTCCCTTACGTATTGTCTCAGTCTCCCGACCCCGGATGTTTAGCATACTTGTAACACATTGGATTCCTGAGGAAATTATTTTGTCACATTTAGTCTCTCAAAACTCTGGTAAGTTAAACTAGGGAAAACTGCATTATAGTAGATACTCTGTAAATTAAGGGTGGGTAGCACCCCCAAATTGAACCTCACATTTGTGTATCTCTGGACCTTAAAATTGGGTGAAAATTATTTTTTGTGCTACTAAACATCGTCTGGACTGTGTGAGAATAACCAAACCAAATATTTTTAAAATTGGCCCCAAAATGGCTCCGTAATGGCCAAAAGCGCCTTTTTGCGCCAAGGGCTATTTCTCCACCAATAGGCCTATTTGTTGAAATTTGTCGAAATTTGGAATATAGGTTCGGAAGAACCCTCGCATCCAATTCTTCTGAACAAATTGTGCCTCAAATGCTCTGGACCCTTTTTAGAACAAAAAGGCCCATAAAGGGCTTTTTTTGGGCCTTTTTGACATAAAAAGGCTCCAGGGCATTTCCAACCAAATTTGTTCAAAAGAAGTATGAAAAAGGGTAATCTTAACAAGTGTACCAAATTTCAACTCATTTCAGTTAAAATTGACGGAGAAATAGCCTTTCGTGAAAAAAACGCCATTCTGAGATATTGATGTTTAAAGTTTAAGGAACAATTCAAACCTTCCCGCTATTTTAGATAATACCATTTTTCTATGTTCAACAATAACTTTGGGGCTCAAAAACGAATAAAATTTACCGAAATCTTTCATGCTTGCTAAACATATAACTAGTAAAACAACTTTCTAGCAATTGTATTCATATCTGTACCGTGAGAGCCTTTTTAAAGGGCCCCGCACAATTGTAAAATATAGTGCTGCTCGAAGGCTTTTCAAAAATCAGACTAGCTCTTACGTTTTGGGTAATAACTTGAGTTTGAGAAAATATTTGAGAAAACTGCTTGCAGATTTGAAATTTCCATTAAGGGGGGGGTACACCCCCCCCTCAGGTCAAAATTTTCATTTTTTGTTTTTTTATTTCATCTAAGGTAGAATTTAATGCGGATTTCAAATCTGGAAACGGCTTAGCGAGATCTCTTTTACTTCTCGAGTAATGGCTGGTTTTCCGTCTGTATGTCTGTCTGTCTGTCCATCGAAATATTAAAAAGGGCATAAAATAAGCAATCTGAAATGTTTACTGTTAGGATTTTTCTTAATGTCGATGTCTGTTTTAATATTTGGAATTATCTAATCACTATGTCTGTATCTCAGTCTGTCTCTCAGTTTGTCTGTCTGTTTGTATGTCTGTCTGTCTGTCAACATGTCCGTCAAATTTTAATTAATATATATTTAATAGATATTTGTGAGTTTTGTATTACATATTGAACAGTTGTCTAATGGACTAGTTGACTACTAGTAATAACAAATGTGAACCATCATATAACAATAGCTAGTAATAATTATTCTGGGAAACAACCATAAATCTATTTTTTTTTAATTCCGCAGGCTCTGAGAATATTTCACGTGCTGCGCGAAGTCTTCATGTGCAGCATGAACTTTTTATGTGCCGCGTGAAGGCTTCTCATTCTGATCAAAAAGCTTTCCGAGGTGCTCGATTAATTAACATGCTTTATGAAGAATTTAAGTTCTACGTGAAACCTTCACCTGCTGCGCAAATGTCTCACGTGCTGCGCGAAGGTTTCACGTGCTGCACAAAGCTTAATGTTCTGTGTAAAGGCTTACTATAAAATTATGTGGAAATTTTTATATAATTTTGAATGTTTCTTAAGGTTATCTCATTATTCCATGACTATTTATTACTAAATGACGAAATAGTATGCGATCAAATCAATACGCCAAAATGTAATTTGTTCACGTGCTGCGCGAAGTGTTTTTTGGCAAGCACTCTAAAAGTATTTTAACAGGTTGTTAAAAGTGGGTAGGGGTTTTTCTGAACCAAATTTCATGAAATCCATTGAGAAATCACAAAATATGGATAGGGGATAACCAATGGGAAAAGAAAAGGAGATACCAGTACTGAAAATAGCGGGAACATTTGAAATATATTGTTCTTAAACTTTAAATGCGTTTATCTCGGAATTGTATTTTTCACATTCAAAATACTACTACTCAGCCATTTCTTAACCAATTTTCGAAATTTTTTTTTTGTTTGATTTCTTTTCGGGTTTTGATCAAAAGTTATCGGTTAAAATGTTGAATTGTTCCATATTAATTTCTTGAAATTAGTTAATATCTATTAAGTAATAATTAATATTAGTTAATAATATTTAAAAAATATTTAAGACCTAAATAAAAAATTTAACCGATAAGTTTTGTGGAGCCGAGGATGCTGATTCAGAAAAACCAAGTTTCGAAAATTTTCGCCCAAAATTGTGAGACTAGTAGTGTTTTTAGTGAAATTAACAATTTCGCTGGTGGCCGCTAGAGGGCGACGCAAATTTGAAATTTTTTTTTTTGAACCCAATCTTTGGCCATATGTTAATCCCCCGAAAGGTATAAAATATACAAAA
Source organism: Nemertoderma westbladi (assembly GCA_032718475.1). Taxonomy (NCBI): domain Eukaryota; kingdom Metazoa; phylum Xenacoelomorpha; order Nemertodermatida; family Nemertodermatidae; genus Nemertoderma; species Nemertoderma westbladi. Next base: position 20,865 of record JAUCBJ010001906.1, on the reverse strand, counting down.
TTACAAACAAGCAGAAATTATAGCCATTTGCAAAAAAGGTCCATAGGGGGGTGTACCCCCCCCCCTTAAATTCGTCACATGATAGAACAAAAAAACATTTTTGTCAATTTCCAAAATAGGGGGGTGCTACCCCCCCCCCCCCCCTTAAATTCTTATTAAATTGTCTTATTTGGTCTGTTGCTATGGTAACGTGGACTGCAAATGTCACCCAAATGTGTACAATATGACGGGAAGTATCACCATGCTACTGAACTGTAGTGGTATTTTTAAATAATTACAAATTTGTGAGCAAATAGTTGAGTAAAGGTACACGAATTCTCCACTTAAACTTAATATTTTGATACTTGTGTAAATTACTCTGGTCCAAATAATGGGCCTGTGTCTGCGACATTGGACGCTATTTGATTTTATATTGCACTTGATGTGTTCCCAAGATATTATTTAAGTTGTGTGATGGGTTTTTTAATTTTTAAAACTGTTTGTTGACTTTCTCAGGAAAAGGAAAGGTGAGACAAAGAAATTAATAATTTAAATTTCATAAATCTGTTGCTAAGGCCGGGTTGACGGACCGCAAGGGAATTTCGGAAATTTTCTTCTTTACCAAATTGTTTATAACAGTTTCAGGACAACATTGATGCATTTTGATTAACTTTCAATTTATACACTGATTATGAGACGAGATTCACTAACATTCACCATGAACTTGTATTCTAAAATTTAAGAAAAACATTTTTGAGCAAAAAACTTTGAAGCCCAAAAAAAGGCATTAAATCAAAAATGCCACCGCATTATTTTCCACCGCATTTTATGCACCCACTGTAATCAATGTGAATAAATTCTAGCTCTCTTTCTATTGCTAAAACGTGATAGATAATCTAGGGCAAGATATGGAAAGGTTAAGATAATCTATCAACATTCCAATGTATTTATATAATTTAGTAACTTAACATTCGAAAATTAAAATCAAACAACAGCAAAACGTATTGAATGTAATATTTTGTATGTTTATTATATTATATCACGGCAGTTAGTCAATAACCAGTTCAAACTAAATTAAAAACAACTATAATTAATATTAATAATAGTATTACAGCCGATATATTTTATGCCTATAGAATAGGGTGCTCCAAAATCATTTGGCAATATTTCAATAATATGAGCCATGTTGCAACAAGAACATGCTACAAATATACCGCTACAGATACAGTACAATACTATTATAGTACTGTAGCAATAGTATACAGTCAAATTTCAAATTTCACTCAAAATGTTTACTTTATTTAATATTGGAAGCTCACTTTGTTATTTTCCATGTAAGATTTTATTATTTTTTTTATTATCATAATTTTTTTTATTATAAATACAAATCGTCGCGGCGAATGCAGTTTGTACTATGTAAATCAACTTTACATTGTTTTGGTTTATGTATTAAGGAGTGGATGTTCCGGAATCTTTGTTCCGGTCTGAACTGGAATTTATTATGCCGGAAGTAATCTCCTAATCACGGTATCAATGCAAAAAAAATTCACCCCTCTCCACCTGTATTTTAATACCTATACATTTTTTTGGATATTTGCAATTGGTAATATTAATGTTGTTGTTTGTTCTAGCAAACTGACGCTTTGTTGTAGCTAACAGACGCTTTTTTGTAACTTAATCCGTGGTTGCGATTTAAACCCTAAGGCTTCTACAGTTTTAATTCAGGTAACATGAAATGAAAGTGTATTTATATGATAGAGCAAAGGTGGCCGTGAACATATCTATCGGACGAAATTAAATAAAAATTAGTCTATGCCGCGAGGGGGCGCTGCAAAATTGTTATATTTGTTAGGTAGTTATAAATTAGTAATAAAATTGTATATAATAACTAATCACTTCAAAAGTTATCAAATATTTTTTCAATCACAATTTTTAGACATTCAGTGAAAAAAAATTATGATATTTTGGACAAAAATTGTAGATGTAGTATTAGGGTTTTGAAGTTGCTAAAGAGGGAAAAAAAATATTCTGAGAATATTGCAGTCATGTTCTCAGTTTAAGAAAATTGTCGTAAAACTTGTCAACTAAATGGAGCTACTGCTAAGACGTTTACAGATTTGAAATTTGAAATCTCCGTTAAATTTCTAAACATATTCCATTAAAGAAATAAATTTGCAAAATTTTTGTGTACCCCCCTCAATCCCCGTACCCCTTAAGAAGCGTTCCAAGAAAGTGGGTTGCATACCATGCTCATCAACACAAGGGTGGCCACTAGCTGGTCCTAAAAGATAAGACCTATCCTGCAAAGCATGATAGGTCAAGTTCTTCTATGTAAAAATACAAAACGAAAAATGTAATTAAACTACCCCCTGCACAAAATATACTCCCTTCGAAAATGGGAATATTATGTAATACTGCGGGAAGAAGAAGCTGTATATAATGTTGAACTTTATACGGCAGGTGAGAATGCAGTTATTAGCGTCCTTAGGACACAACATGAGTTAGGCCCGATACCAGTCCACCCGGTAAAGATCGCCCAACAGATACTTTCATTTTACTGAGTACTGTATCAATATAATGTACCGAATACCAACGTATTTACGATTAGGCACGCATCTGTAAAGGGTAGTGGAACTTAATGTTTAACATATTTTTTATAAAATAAGGTCTTTTATAAATCAGTATTTCCATTTACAAATATAATTATAAACTGGAAGTCGTAACCCCTTATAGTAATACAACAGCTCTCTTAAAAAATAAAACACCTCACACTGTAAATTGTAGATTTTAGGTTCTGAAGTAAATAGTTATTATTATACTTTTGTATAAATTCAATATAATTTGTATAAAAATATTATATATAATATATAAATAATATATATATATAATATATAAATAATATATATATATAATACATAAATAATATTTAATATAATAATATATTAATAAATATATTAATATAAATATATTAATATCTATATTAAATATAATAATAAAATACAATAATATAAATATTAATATATATAATTATATATATAAAAAAAATTGTATAATTGAGTTCACTGTTCAGGTCACATAGAGAAATACTCGCATCCGACCATGGAGTGCGGAAATTCGTAGTATTTTTTTTTATTTTTAAACGGAAAATTAAATGCGTTATGTCAACTTTCTTAGAGATCCCATTGAGTCTTGCCATACTCTTTGTGTGCCAAACAATAATTGGACTCATTTTTGAATGCAAATACCGTAACTATGTTAATATGCGAATAATTACAAAAGTATAATTAATACACAGTCAGTAATACGTTCTCACAATATGTTTTTTAATGCGAAATATAAATTTTGTATTCCAGAGTCGGAATGTCATGATTCCCGACCGGAACCGAATCCCGGTACATCCCAATTTAAGATTTCAGCCGATGGAACGGGCCGATTGAGTAAACAAGCCGACAAACATAGAAAGTTATCAACCAGATTTGTTTTCTTTGAATTATTTTATATTTTACTTTGTTTCTAAAGTTAACTGGAACAAATTAAAAAATTACGCAACAAAAAAAATTAGATTTTGGTCCACCCTAACATACACAAACATACAATATATTGGCAAAACAAAATTGAAAATAAATCGCAAATAGGTTGGAAGGCAAACGATATTAAGATTTAACAGTTTATGAACCCTTATAAATCATGGAACCATAGAGACGGAATACCTTATTGGGTTTAATAGGTACCGGTACTTCGTTGGGGCTGTTCATTAATGTCGACTCAGGAGTGAGACTCAGGCGGTTGGGATATTCACCGCTACCGTTATCTCTTCAGTAAAATATACCCAGTTTCTATACAAGTAAACCGGGTAAAAATAGTTTAGTACATTATTTCGCCCTCACAGTGAAAACATAATGTGTTACGCACCGCACAGTCACGCATGATAAGGCGGTGACTGGATACGTTTTGTCGCAACTAAAGAAAAAATAATAATATGATTGAAAATGTGTTTCAATATTTTTTTGACGCGATTGGAATCTAGAATTGTGTAAAAAATTGTGATATAGGGGAGGAGGAGAGGGGGGGGGGGGGGGGGGGGGGGGATGGATGAACGGACCCTTACGTAAGGCTAATATTGTACGATATTTGTTAGTAAAATATTTTAGTGTATAATTTTCGAAATAAAATTTTACCATTTCGTAAATTTTAAAAAATTAAATAATACGTATAAATAAACCCAATAATTACCAGTTGAAAATGTTATCGTTGTAAAGTTATATTTCAATGAATTAACATAATGTAAAATTTAAAAAAAAGAGAGGAAGTTAACCTAATTATTAAGTTGAGAAATGTTATAAACCTTAGAGTGAGTGAGACACTCTAGAATGGTGCTCGTCGTATTTAAAAGGATCCCGATTTAAAAAAAAACCTGATTCAGACGAAAATTTAATCGCGATCTCGGATATTTTTTGGTCGAAATCCCGAAGTTATAAATAATTTAGTATTGAATTTTATTAGATTCTATTTTATTTTTGAATACATAAATTATTGTTTAGGTTAAAATAACATATCACTGTAACCTGAACCTCTCCCTTAAGTGATTAATAACATTGTTATATTGCCGAGATAAGATATTATTTCGCTGAGATGGAATTTATGAATCCCCCCCCCCCCCCCCATGTCTCTTAAACTTCGGGATCATGATCCAGAAAATCGAGATAGGGATTTTAATATTTCGCCGGGATCTCGTTCGAAACGCCGTGGAGTGGGACATCCAGGGTATTATTAGACACCACGGTACGGTCCCTGCTGTTTGAGGTACTGTATTACAAGACTGGGTCCTCCAGCTACAATCTCCGCGGGCAGTCTGGAGAGTCCGCAGTTCTCTATACTCATGATCTGCAGGTTGGAACAGAGAGCGAGTTCAAAGGGAAGGTTGAGAAGATTGGGGTTGTCGTTTATGTACAGATGTTCCAGGCGCTCGAGGTGGCCTATGTCCTGAGGGAGAGAGTGCAGGTCATTTTCTCCGACGCCTAGATACTGCAGGTTTCCTAGGCAACCGATAGCGCGGGGCAGCGAGACTAGACGGTTGCTCTGCACTATTAGACGGGTTAGTTCCTTTAAGTGGGCGATGTCCTGCGGGAGACTCTCGAGTTGGTTCTCCTCGAGGTCCAGAACGCGGAGTTTACGTAACGCAGCGATCGCGGTAGGAATCCGTCGCAACAGGTTGTTGCTAAGCACCAGCACTTCCAGGTTCACCAGTTGTTGGATGTCGTCCGGAAGCGTCGTGATCTGATTGGTTGCTAGGTTCAACTCGACCATAGTTACCCATGTTCCCATGTCCAATGGGAAGCCTGTAAGTTGGTTCTCCTTCATGTTGAGTTTGGCGATCTTCTTGGCTCGAATAAAGATGCCAAAAGGAATCTTCGATATCTTATTGTGTTCCATATTGACACTGAAAATGTAACAGATTTGGTGATTACAAAATGAAATTTTATATGATGACGGGACGACGGTGTTGTGTTGTTAGAATATAATTTAATTTGACATTTAAGGACATTTTAGATTTATTAAAAAATGTAGAATAATAGAGCGAATACAATATTAATTAAATACAATACAATACAATATTCAAATTGGGAAATGACATTACAATCGATAAGATTGTTCGCGGTATTTCATTTAATCATAACGCGAGTTACAGATTTTTTGGATTTATTTTTTATGAATGTATGTGCCAATATCAGTACTGGGTGCGGGAACATAAAATTTGGGTACATTCGATAGACTGGGGGCGAGTTATGGGCGAATATTGGGGCGACTTACGGGGCACGGGACTCATATCAGATATTTAAGGTCCAGGGGTGGGAGGCAAAATCAAGCAATACTCTCAGCTGTCAGGGTTGCCTGATAGTTATTTAGGCCTAGACATTAGACAACCTCCTTCTACTTCGGTAGTTGGTAACCCGCTAGGCCTGGGGACAAGGACTGCCCTTAGCGGTTCCTGGCCACCAGCGGCGATTACGAGCCTGAAAAGGATTCGGAAAGCTTAGCTGATTGCGCCAGGAATTTGCGACGGGAACTGACAGATCCTTAGCGGTCCCAGGCCACCAGCGGCGATTACGATCCTGAAAAGGATTCAGAAAGCTTAGCTGATTGCGCCCCTCTACCTGCAATCTTGCATCTCAGGTAATATCCTTCTCCACTCCCAATATCCGGTGACTGGCTGGGATCAAGTGGTCTGAAAATTCCGCCTCCAGCATCGGCGTTTTTCCCCCTGGTGTCGGGAATAACGTCAACAAAATTGAGAATAATACGCGGTCAACTTCAACTGGTGGAAGTTGGTAATTCTACAGACAAGTATTCTTCAAACTCTCTCCGTGCTTAACCAGCACCCACTACGAGGAAACTCTGGTATTTGATTTGAGACAAAGTCATGGTTTAATAAACTCACAAACTCAATCTAAACTGTCTAGAACTCGTAGTTGGCAGATCATTGACAAAGAGTCGTTAACAGGGAATGGAAGTATCGATCACACCTATTGATATAATCCAAGTTGAACCAGGAATCTGGCATATCGAAGTTGAGGTACAGGGTACTAATGTGGGACGATTTAGAATTACCGTCCGGGTAGTTCAAGCCGAATACGAAACGTACGACGTACAACGATGTTCTACGACATCGCATACTTGGCGATAAACGAAGCGCTAGAGTAATGGAAGATAACGCCTACGACACCGATGGGGTAGAACCTCATACAGACTCGGATACTGACGAGGTCCCAAATGTAAAAAACATGGCACGTCGGTTGGGCGCTCTCAAAGGCGGGGTCACTCGGGCCTACAATCGCATCGAAAAACAACTAAAGGGAGTCGAGACCCCCCTCAGCGACATACAAACTCAGCTACAAAAAATCAGGAATATCCTACAACGATACGAACGAATGATACAAGCATATCAGGAGCTCATTCCCGCAACTGATCTGGAAAACTACCCCAGAATGGAGGAACATACCGCACACTTGGAAGAGTTCCGTAAACAACATCGGAGGACCCTCAGCCTCGTGAGAGGTTACGAGGAACAATACTACAAAAGGACTGAAAAGGCGGATGTGGAATCATGATGTGGCGGATGTGGATGCGGACCTCCGGTACCAGGACATTGGTTCCGAGAAAAAGGACTGGGTCCTCGAGGCACCAGCACTCCAGCGCCAGGAGCGAGGTATCCGGATCAGCGTGTAGTTCACAAGGGGGTCAACCCCTCCGAGATCAGCTACTGGCTCTTAAAGGCACTGGCCCTTAAAGCCCGAAAGGAAGATGAATACGTTCAATTGCAAATCGAACAGGACGTACTAGCAGAAGAAAGACATAAACAAGAGGCCGAAATACAGGCCGAGAGACATAAACAAGAGATGGAAATACAGGCCGAACAACGTAAACAAGAGGCCGAACGACATAAACAAGAGGCCGAACAACAGGCCGAAATACGTAAACGAGAGGTTGAACAACAGGCCGAAATACGTAAACAAGAGGCCGAAATGCGTAAACGAAATGCCGAGGCCCAAGCAATTCTTATTCACAAAAAGAATGCGGATATCGCTAAACTCGCAGACTACGAAGCAGCACTCATTGGACCTGACCTTCAATTGTACGAGGACTGGGAAAAGGGTATAGAACAGGACTATGAACCAATCCCGGTTCCGGAATTAGAAAAGTCGTTTACACCACTGGCAGTAAAACCTCCGAAACCAGAGTTCCCACTGGTCATACGGTCCACACTCTCGGCGCAAGCACTGGTGTTCCACCCCCCACCGATTACGCTTAAGAACGAGGAACCCTATTTCTCCTCCAATCCTATGGCACCGAGCGTTCACAAGTACAAGCTTGAAGGGACTCGGAACGTGACGCCACCCCTCGATCCACTAATCAATTCACGTCCACCCCGAAAATCCATAACCGCGTCGTTATTAAAACTCCACCTCTTATCAATCCATCATGTATGGGGGAGAGCGTTAGTAATTACGGACCTCCTAGTCATTCCAGTTCAGAGGACGTCGGCATTATACGAGCCTTGGAGAACCGTCTGGCTATGCCCAAATGGAAATCCGTACCTTCGAGGGCGACCCCGTCGACTACCTCGGATTTAAAAAGCGGTTCTTCGCTCAAATTGGATCAACGGACATTACCGACGCGCAAAAACTGGTATATTTATCTCAGTATTTGGGTGACAAACCACGCCGTATTGTTCGATGTTTCGAAGGAGGATCTCACGAAGCGTATCACGATGCGTGGAAAACGCTCGATAAAAGATATGGCAATGTTGGAACCATAATTAACAAGACGCTTGAAAAACTGATACAAGATGCTGGATCCCTAGGAGACCCACAGAATATACAAGAGTTTTCGGACTCAATGAAGGATGCTTATTATACTTTGAATGAGATATTTGAATTAGATTAAACAAAGAAGAACAAGTAAATAACATCTTAAACCTGCAACAAATTGCCCGGAAATTTCCCGGATGGCTACAAAGTAAATGGGCATATAAATGTGTAGATCTCAGACGAAGACACCCGGATTGTGATCCTAGCTTTCTTGAAATGTCGGCATTCCTAGAAGATATCTCAGAGGCCATGGACGACTCCATGTTCTCTAAACAGAGTCTCTCCAAAATGGATGGGATAGAGAGCACTCCTCGGAGCAGGGACACCCGCTCCAAAACCGAGTTTTCACCCTCCTCCTGTGAGTACGATGGCCGTCAGCATGGCCGAGGATTCGGATGACGAGGATTACGAGGAACTGACATTGGCCGAAGAATGGGTATGCTATTTGGCAAACTGGGGGCCCGACAGGAAAGGAACAACGGCCTCCCCTGTATGTCTCTTCTGCGGAGAGAAGCACAAAGTAGAATTCTGCAGAAAATTCCAGTTCGCAGAACTAGTTCAGCGCTTTGAGGCAATCATGAAACACAGAGGATGCTTCCAGTGTCTTGGCACAGGCCATTAAGTGAGGGATTGTGAACAGAGGTATTGTGCAGTTTGCAACGATCTACGACATCACAAGCTCCTCCACATTCCTGCAAACTTCGACTTCACTACACTACCATTCCGTATTGAGTCCAAGCGGAGAGAGGAAACAAACCACGTCTCACAGGGTCCTCGGACGATCCAGCGGAGAGAAACAAACCCGTTCAAGACCACCGCTGACGTAGCACACGTGACCAGCATATCAGCTACGGTCAACCTGATCAACCGACGGTATATGGTTTTTGCCAAGGTAATACCGGTGAGGATCCAAGGCGTCGGGAAATCCCTGACCACACTCGCGTTCCTGGATAATGGGTCAGACGGAACTATAATCGACAGGGACTTTCTGGGACAGCTGGGTCTAGAATACGAACCCTGCAAGCAACCCATACAAACCATAACGGACCGGACCATAAGGAAGTGGAGTCTGGGGAGGTACAACTCAGTCTAGAAGGGGTTATGGAGGGTTATGAAGGGGTAAAACTAACTATTAAAAACGCCCTGGTGCATACCGATCTCAAAGTGCGATTCCGCCAATCCTCCGAATACGCACCCCTTATACAACTAGATCGAGAGGACGTGGATCTACGATGTCCACCATTGGACGTTAATAGAATTACGTTACTTATCGGACATATATACCCCAGAATTACATATACCAACTGGAGATATCGCCCAATCCGTAAAACCGGATGACGGTTTCTACGCGGAGCGCACCATTATGGGGTGGACACTCTGCGGTATTAAAGAGGAAACCACCGACACCTATACATACCTTCCAAAGTGTCAGATCGAAGGGAATACAACATCCGTGGGTTACTGTTCGGCGACCGATATTGATGAGGATCTATTCCTGGAAACGGAGAAGACACAACAAGAAATGACGAAATACTTCAACTTGGAAACCCAGGAATTCGCCGAAAAGGACGAAAACCCATCAGAGGAGGACCAATACTGTGTGGACGTCCTGGACCAAGCAGTGTTTAAGGACGGGCATTGGTGCTCACCAATGTTATGGAAGGATCCGGACAGACCAATGGCTAACAATGCCAGTATGGCCCTAAGGAGGCTAATGATGATGTTGTTGATGATGATGATGTTGTTTGTAACAATAATGTTGAGACCTAGGGTGGGAGAGGACAGACTAATCCGCCTTAATACCCGGATGGCGAATGCCCCGGTTGAGTACGAAATGAAGTATCCGGCACTCCTGCCAGGAACGGCTATCGAAGGATGGTTTACCGATGAAACCGCATCACAAGTTTGGAAGGAACACCACATACAATGGCACTTCCAGACGCCCCTAGCACCCCATACGAGCGGGGTATGGGAGAAACTTATCGACTTAGTGAAACGATCCATGCGTATTGCGTTGGGGGCGTTGCTACCCTAACCCTACCATAACACAACCCAGTTACCCTAAACCTACCCAGCTACCATAACCCTACCCAGCTACCCTAACCCCACCAAGCTACCATAACCCTACCCAGCTACCCTAACCCTACCCAGCTACCCTAATCCTACCCAGCTACCCTAACCCTACCCAGCTACCCTAACCTTGCTACCCCAACCCTACCAAGATACCATAACCCTACCCAGCTACCCTAACCCTACCCAGCTACCATACCCCTACCCAGCTACCATAATCCTACCCAGCTACCCTAACCCTACCCAGCTACCCTAACCCTGCTACCCTAACCCCACCAAGCTACCATAACACAACCCAGTTACCCTAAACCTACCCAGCTACCATAACCCTACCCAGCTACCCTAACCCTACCCAGCTACCATAACCCTACCCAGGTACCATAACCCTACCCAGCTACCATAACCCTACCCAGATACCCTAACCCTACCCAGCTACCATAACCCCACCCAGTTACCCTAAACCTACCCAGCTACCATAACCCTAACCAGCTACCATAACCCTACCCAGTTACCCTAACCCTACCCAGTTACCCTAACCCTACCCAGGTACCCCAACCAGCTACCCTAACACTACCCAGGTACCATAACCCTACCCAGCTACCCTAACCTTACCCAGCTACCCTAATCCTACCCAGTTACCCTAACCCTACCCAGCTACCATAACCCTACCCAGTTACCCTAACCTTACCCAGCTACCCTAATCCTACCCAGTTACCCTAACCCTACCCAGTTACCCTAACCCTACCCAGGTACCCTAACCAACTACCCTAACCCTACCCAGGTACCATATCCCTACCCAGCTACCCTAACCCTACCCAGCTACCCTAACCCTACCCAGCTACCCTAACCCTACCCAGCTACCATATCCCTACCCAGCTACCATAACCCTACCCAGCTACCCTAACCCTACCCAGCTACCATAACCCTACCCAGCTACCATAACCCTACCCAGCTACCCTAACCCTACCCAGCTACCCTAACCCTACCCAGCTACCCTAACCCTACCCAGCTACCCTAACCCTACCCAGGTGCCATAACCCTACCCAGCTACCCTAACCCTACCCAGCTACCATAACCCTACCCAGCTACCCTAACCCTACCCAGCTACCATAACCCTACCCGGCTACCCCAACCCTACCCAGCTACCATAACCCTACCCAGCTACCCTAACCCTACCCAGCTACCATATCCCTACCCAGATACCCCAACCCTACCCAGCTACCCTAACCCTACCTAGCTACCATAACCAGCTACCCTAACCCTACCCAGGTACCATAACCCTACCCAGCTACCCTAACCCTACCCAGCTACCCTAACCCTACCCAGCTACCATAACCCTACCCAGCTACCATAACCCTACCCAGCTACCATAACCCTACCCAGCTACCCTAACCCTACCCAGCTACCATAACCCTACCCAGCTACCCTAACCCTACCCAGCTACCCTAACCCTACCCAGCTACCATAACCCTACCCAGCTACCCTAACCCTACCCAGCTACCATAACCCTACCCAGCTACCCTAACCCTACAGTACCCAGCTACCCTAACCCTACCCAGCTACCATAACCCTACCCAGCTACCCTAACCCTACCCAGCTACCCTAACCCTACCCAGCTACCATAACCCTACCCAGCTACCCTAACCCTACCCAGCTGCCATAACCCTACCCAGCTACCCTAAGCCTACCCAGATACCCTAACCCTACCCAGCTACCCTAACCCTACCTAGCTACCATAACCAGCTACCCTAACCCTACCCAGGTACCATAACCCTACCCAGCTACCCTAACCCTACCCAGCTACCATAACCCTACCCAGCTACCATAACCCTACCCAGCTACCATAACCCTACCCAGCTACCATAACCCTACCCAGCTACCCTAACCCTACCCAGCTACCATAACCCTACCCAGCTACCCTAACCCTACCCAGCTACCATAACCCTACCCAGCTACCATAACCCTACCCAGCTACCCTAACCCTACCCAGCTACCCAGCTACCCTAACCCTACCCAGCTACCCTAACCCTACCCAGCTACCCTAACCCTACCCAGCTACCATAACCCTACCCAGCTACCCTAACCCTACCCAGCTACCATAACCCTACCCAGCTACCATAACCCTACCCAGCTACCCTAACCCTACCCAACTACCCTAACCCTACCCAGCTACCCTAACCCTACCCAGCTACCCTAACCCTACCCAGCTACCATATCCCTACCCAGCTGCCATAACCCTACCCAGCTGCCATAACCCTACCCAGCTACCATAACCCTACCCAGCTACCCTAACCCTACCCAGCTACCATAACCCTACCCAGCTACCATAACCCTACCCAGCTACCATAACCCTACCCAGCTACCATAACCCTACCCAGCTACCCTAACCCTACCCAGCTACCCTAACCCTACCCAGCTACCCTAACCCTACCCAGCTACCCTAACCCTACCCAGCTACCATAACCCTACCCAGCTACCCTAACCCTACCCAGCTACCATAACCCTACCCAGCTACCATAACCCTACCCAGCTACCCTAACCCTACCCAGCTACCCTAACCCTACCCAGCTACCCTAACCCTACCCAGCTACCATATCCCTACCCAGCTGCCATAACCCTACCCAGCTGCCATAACCCTACCCAGCTACCCTAACCCTACCCAGCTACCCTAACCCTACCCAGCTACCCGAACCCTACCCAGCTACCCTAACCCTACCCAGCTACCCTAACCCTACCCAGCTACCATATCCCTACCCAGCTACCATAACCCTACCCAGCTACCCTAACCCTACCCAGCTACCATAACCCTACCCAGCTACCATAACCCTACCCAGCTACCCTAACCCTACCCAGCTACCCTAACCCTACCAAGCTACCCTAACCCTACCCAGCTACCATATCCCTACCCAGCTACCATAACCCTACCCAGCTACCCTAACCCTACCCAGCTACCATAACCCTACCCAGCTACCATAACCCTACCCAGCTACCCTAACCCTACCCAGATACCCTAACCCTACCCAGATACCATATCCCTACCCAGCTACCATAACCCTACCCAGCTGCCATAACCCTACCCAGCTACCATAACCCTACCCAGCTACCCTAACCCTACCCAGCTACCATAACCCTACCCAGCTACCATAACCCTACCCAGCTACCCTAACCCTACCCAGCTACCATAACCCTACCCAGCTACCATAACCCTACCGAGCTACCCTAACCCTACCCAGCTACCCCAACACTACCCAGCTACCCTAACCCTACCCAGCTACCCTAACCCTACCCAGCTACCATAACCCTACCCAGCTACCATAACCCTACCCAGCTACCCTAACCCTACCCAGCTACCCTAACCCTACCCAGCTACCATAACCCTACCCAGCTACCCAACTAACAGTACCCAGCTACCCTAACCCTACCCAGCTACCATAACCCTACCCAGCTACCATAACCCTACCCAGCTACCATATCCCTACCCAGCTAGCCATAACCCTACCCAGCTGCCATAACCCTACCCAGCTACCCTAACCCTACCCAGCTACCATGACCCTACCCAGCTACCCTAACCCTACCCAGCTACCCTAACCCTACCCAGCTACCATAACCCTACCCAGCTACCCTAACCCTACCCAGCTACCATAACCCTACCCAGCTACCATAACCCTACCCAGCTACCATAACCCTACCCAGCTACCATAACCCTACCCAGCTACCATAACCCTACCCAGCTACCCTAACCCTACCCAGCTACCCTAACCCTACCCAGCTACCCTAACCCTACCCAGCTACCCTAACCCTACCCAGCTACCCTAACCCTACCCAGCTACCATAACCCTACCCAGCTACCCTAACCCTACCCAGCTACCATAACCCTACCCAGCTACCCAACTAACAGTACCCAGCTACCCTAACCCTACCCAGCTACCATAACCCTACCCAGCTACCATAACCCTACCCAGCTACCCTAACCCTACCCAGCTACCATAACCCTACCCAGCTACCATAACCCTACCCAGCTACCCTAACCCTACCCAGCTACCATATCCCTACCCAGCTACCCTAACCCTACCCAGCTACCCTAACCCTACCCAGCTACCATAACCCTACCCAGCTACCATAACCCTACCCAGCTACCATAACCCTACCCAGCTGCCATAACCCTACCCAGCTGCCATAACCCTACCCAGCTACCCTAACCCTACCCAGCTACCATGACCCTACCCAGCTACCCTAACCCTACCCAGCTACCCTAACCCTACCTAGCTACCATAACCCTACCCAGCTGCCCTAACCCTACCATAACCCTACCCAGCTACCATAACCCTACCCAGCTACCATAACCCTACCCAGCTACCCTAACCCTACCCAGCTACCATAACCCTACCCAGCTACCATAACCCTACCCAGCTACCATAACCCTACCCAGCTACCCTAACCCTACCCAGCTACCCTAACCCTACCCAGCTACCCTAACCCTACCCAGCTACCCTAACCCTACCCAGCTACCATAACCCTACCCAGCTACCCTAACCCTACCCAGCTACCATAACCCTACCCAGCTACCATAACCCTACCCAGCTACCCTAACCCTACCCAGCTACCATAACCCTACCCAGCTACCCTAACCCTACCCAGCTACCATATCCCTACCCAGCTGCCATAACCCTACCCAGCTGCCATAACCCTACCCAGCTACCCTAACCCTACCCAGCTACCCTAACCCTACCCAGCTACCCGAACCCTACCCAGCTACCCTAACCCTACCCAGCTACCCTAACCCTACCCAGCTACCATATCCCTACCCAGCTACCATAACCCTACCCAGCTACCCTAACCCTACCCAGCTACCATAACCCTACCCAGCTACCATAACCCTACCCAGCTACCCTAACCCTACCCAGCTACCCTAACCCTACCAAGCTACCCTAACCCTACCCAGCTACCATATCCCTACCCAGCTACCATAACCCTACCCAGCTACCCTAACCCTACCCAGCTACCATAACCCTACCCAGCTACCATAACCCTACCCAGCTACCCTAACCCTACCCAGATACCCTAACCCTACCCAGATACCATATCCCTACCCAGCTACCATAACCCTACCCAGCTGCCATAACCCTACCCAGCTACCATAACCCTACCCAGCTACCCTAACCCTACCCAGCTACCATAACCCTACCCAGCTACCATAACCCTACCCAGCTACCCTAACCCTACCCAGCTACCATAACCCTACCCAGCTACCATAACCCTACCGAGCTACCCTAACCCTACCCAGCTACCCCAACACTACCCAGCTACCCTAACCCTACCCAGCTACCCTAACCCTACCCAGCTACCATAACCCTACCCAGCTACCCTAACCCTACCCAGCTACCATAACCCTACCCAGCTACCCAACTAACAGTACCCAGCTACCCTAACCCTACCCAGCTACCATAACCCTACCCAGCTACCATAACCCTACCCAGCTACCATATCCCTACCCAGCTGCCATAACCCTACCCAGCTGCCATAACCCTACCCAGCTACCCTAACCCTACCCAGCTACCCTAACCCTACCCAGCTACCCTAACCCTACCCAGCTACCATAACCCTACCCAGATACCCTAACCCTACCCAGCTACCATAACCCGACCCAGCTACCATAACCCTACCCAGCTACCATAACCCTACCCAGCTACCATAACCCTACCCAGCTACCCTAACCCTACCCAGCTACCCTAACCCTACCCAGCTACCCTAACCCTACCCAGCTACCCTAACCCTACCCAGCTACCCTAACCCTACCCAGCTACCATAACCCTACCCAGCTACCCTAACCCTACCCAGCTACCATAACCCTACCCAGCTACCCAACTAACAGTACCCAGCTACCCTAACCCTACCCAGCTACCATAACCCTACCCAGCTACCATAACCCTACCCAGCTACCCTAACCCTACCCAGCTACCATAACCCTACCCAGCTACCATAACCCTACCCAGCTACCCTAACCCTACCCAGCTACCATATCCCTACCCAGCTACCCTAACCCTACCCAGCTACCCTAACCCTACCCAGCTACCATAACCCTACCCAGCTACCATAACCCTACCCAGCTACCATATCCCTACCCAGCTGCCATAACCCTACCCAGCTGCCATAACCCTACCCAGCTACCCTAACCCTACCCAGCTACCATGACCCTACCCAGCTACCCTAACCCTACCCAGCTACCCTAACCCTACCTAGCTACCATAACCCTACCCAGCTACCCTAACCCTACCATAACCCTACCCAGCTACCATAACCCTACCCAGCTACCATAACCCTACCCAGCTACCCTAACCCTACCCAGCTACCATAACCCTACCCAGCTACCATAACCCTACCCAGCTACCATAACCCTACCCAGCTACCCTAACCCTACCCAGCTACCATAACCCTACCCAGCTACCATAACCCTACCCAGCTACCCTAACCCTACCCAGCTGCCATAACCCTACCCAGCTACCCTAACCCTACCCAGCTACCATAACCCTACCCAGCTACCCTAACCCTACCCAGCTACCCTAACCCTACCTAGCTACCATAACCCTACCCAGCTACCATAACCCTACCCAGCTACCCAACTAACAGTACCCAGCTACCATAACCCTACCCAGCTACCCTAACCCTACCCAGCTACCATAACCCTACCCAGATACCCTAACCCTACCCAGCTACCATAACCCTACCCAGCTACCCTAACCCTACCCAGCTACCATAACCCTACCCAGCTACCAACTAACAGTACCCAGCTACCCTAACCCTACCCAGCTACCCTAACCCTACCCAGCTACCATAACCCTACCCAGATACCCTAACCCTACCCAGCTACCATATCCCTACCCAGCTACCATAACCCTACCCAGCTACCCTAACCCTACCCAGCTACCATAACCCTACCCAGCTACCATAACCCTACCCAGCTACCCTAACCCTACCCAGATACCCTAACCCTACCCAGATACCATATCCCTACCCAGCTACCATAACCCTACCCAGCTGCCATAACCCTACCCAGCTACCATAACCCTACCCAGCTACCCTAACCCTACCCAGCTACCATAACCCTACCCAGCTACCATAACCCTACCCAGCTACCCTAACCCTACCCAGCTACCATAACCCTACCCAGCTACCATAACCCTACCGAGCTACCCTAACCCTACCCAGCTACCCCAACACTACCCAGCTACCCTAACCCTACCCAGCTACCCTAACCCTACCCAGCTACCATAACCCTACCCAGCTACCCTAACCCTACCCAGCTACCATAACCCTACCCAGCTACCCAACTAACAGTACCCAGCTACCCTAACCCTACCCAGCTACCATAACCCTACCCAGCTACCATAACCCTACCCAGCTACCATATCCCTACCCAGCTGCCATAACCCTACCCAGCTGCCATAACCCTACCCAGCTACCCTAACCCTACCCAGCTACCCTAACCCTACCCAGCTACCCTAACCCTACCCAGCTACCATAACCCTACCCAGATACCCTAACCCTACCCAGCTACCATAACCCGACCCAGCTACCATAACCCTACCCAGCTACCATAACCCTACCCAGCTACCATAACCCTACCCAGCTACCCTAACCCTACCCAGCTACCCTAACCCTACCCAGCTACCCTAACCCTACCCAGCTACCCTAACCCTACCCAGCTACCCTAACCCTACCCAGCTACCATAACCCTACCCAGCTACCCTAACCCTACCCAGCTACCATAACCCTACCCAGCTACCCAACTAACAGTACCCAGCTACCCTAACCCTACCCAGCTACCATAACCCTACCCAGCTACCATAACCCTACCCAGCTACCCTAACCCTACCCAGCTACCATAACCCTACCCAGCTACCATAACCCTACCCAGCTACCCTAACCCTACCCAGCTACCATATCCCTACCCAGCTACCCTAACCCTACCCAGCTACCCTAACCCTACCCAGCTACCATAACCCTACCCAGCTACCATAACCCTACCCAGCTACCATATCCCTACCCAGCTGCCATAACCCTACCCAGCTGCCATAACCCTACCCAGCTACCCTAACCCTACCCAGCTACCATGACCCTACCCAGCTACCCTAACCCTACCCAGCTACCCTAACCCTACCTAGCTACCATAACCCTACCCAGCTACCCTAACCCTACCATAACCCTACCCAGCTACCATAACCCTACCCAGCTACCATAACCCTACCCAGCTACCCTAACCCTACCCAGCTACCATAACCCTACCCAGCTACCATAACCCTACCCAGCTACCATAACCCTACCCAGCTACCCTAACCCTACCCAGCTACCATAACCCTACCCAGCTACCATAACCCTACCCAGCTACCATAACCCTACCCAGCTACCCTAACCCTACCCAGCTACCCTAACCCTACCCAGCTACCATAACCCTACCCAGCTACCCTAACCCTACCCAGCTACCCTAACCCTACCCAGCTACCATAACCCTACCCAGCTACCATAACCCTACCCAGCTACCCTAACCCTACCCAGCTACCATAACCCTACCCAGCTACCATAACCCTACCCAGCTACCCTAACCCTACCCAGCTACCATAACCCTACCCAGCTACCCTAACCCTACCCAGCTACCATAACCCTACCCAGCTACCATAACCCTACCCAGCTACCCTAACCCTACCCAGCTACCATAACCCTACCCAGCTACCATAACCCTACCCAGCTACCCTAACCCTACCCAGATACCCTAACCCTACCCAGATACCATATCCCTACCCAGCTACCATAACCCTACCCAGCTGCCATAACCCTACCCAGCTACCATAACCCTACCCAGCTACCCTAACCCTACCCAGCTACCATAACCCTACCCAGCTACCATAACCCTACCCAGCTACCCTAACCCTACCCAGCTACCATAACCCTACCCAGCTACCATAACCCTACCCAGCTACCCTAACCCTACCCAGCTACCCCAACACTACCCAGCTACCCTAACCCTACCCAGCTACCCTAACCCTACCCAGCTACCATAACCCTACCCAGCTACCCTAACCCTACCCAGCTACCATAACCCTACCCAGCTACCCAACTAACAGTACCCAGCTACCCTAACCCTACCCAGCTACCATAACCCTACCCAGCTACCATAACCCTACCCAGCTACCATAACCCTACCCAGCTGCCATAACCCTACCCAGCTGCCATAACCCTACCCAGCTACCCTAACCCTACCCAGCTACCCTAACCCTACCCAGCTACCCTAACCCTACCCAGCTACCATAACCCTACCCAGATACCCTAACCCTACCCAGCTACCATAACCCGACCCAGCTACCATAACCCTACCCAGCTACCATAACCCTACCCAGCTACCATAACCCTACCCAGCTACCCTAACCCTACCCAGCTACCCTAACCCTACCCAGCTACCCTAACCCTACCCAGCTACCCTAACCCTACCCAGCTACCCTAACCCTACCCAGCTACCATAACCCTACCCAGCTACCCTAACCCTACCCAGCTACCATAACCCTACCCAGCTACCCAACTAACAGTACCCAGCTACCCTAACCCTACCCAGCTACCATAACCCTACCCAGCTACCATAACCCTACCCAGCTACCCTAACCCTACCCAGCTACCATAACCCTACCCAGCTACCATAACCCTACCCAGCTACCCTAACCCTACCCAGCTACCATAACCCTACCCAGCTACCCTAACCCTACCCAGCTACCCTAACCCTACCCAGCTACCATAACCCTACCCAGCTACCATAACCCTACCCAGCTACCATAACCCTACCCAGCTACCATAACCCTACCCAGCTGCCATAACCCTACCCAGCTACCCTAACCCTACCCAGCTACCATAACCCTACCCAGCTACCCTAACCCTACCCAGCTACCCTAACCCTACCTAGCTACCATAACCCTACCCAGCTACCCTAACCCTACCATAACCCTACCCAGCTACCATAACCCTACCCAGCTACCATAACCCTACCCAGCTACCCTAACCCTACCCAGCTACCATAACCCTACCCAGCTACCATAACCCTACCCAGCTACCATAACCCTACCCAGCTACCCTAACCCTACCCAGCTACCATAACCCTACCCAGCTACCATAACCCTACCCAGCTACCATAACCCTACCCAGCTACCCTAACCCTACCCAGCTACCATAACCCTACCCAGCTACCCTAACCCTACCCAGCTACCATAACCCTACCCAGCTACCCTAACCCTACCCAGCTACCCTAACCCTACCCAGCTACCATAACCCTACCCAGCTACCATAACCCTACCCAGCTACCCTAACCCTACCCAGCTACCATAACCCTACCCAGCTACCCTAACCCTACCCAGCTACCATAACCCTACCCAGCTACCCTAACCCTACCCAGCTACCATAACCCTAC
>JAUCBJ010001905.1:0-50704 GCA_032718475.1 Nemertoderma westbladi | reverse complement strand
TCCCGCACACTATTTACCCGCACCGACCGCCCGAACGTAACAAACACACCCACCCCTACTTTTTCTACCCTATTCAGACTGCACGGCAAACATACTCGGAGCAATCATGCCGTACCAGAAATTTGCAAAAACGGAAAGCGGGACAGTTTTTGCCAAAACTTTTTTTACAAGAACCGTTTTTTGATAATCATTTCCTATAAAATAATGCAAGTATTTACATCCTAGAACATTCGATAACTATTGTAAATTATTGTAATTAATAGGTTGGTTGCTTTTTTTTACCACATATTATTAAATAAATGTGAGATAGTTAGTGCAGTTAGTTTAATTATAATATCGTAAACATCACTGCACAAAAACGCGTTTTACACACCAGTTCTTTAAAACATTACCTTTATTCGCAAATAAGGATTATACCAGCCTAGAGGCCAAGCAAGATACCGGTAGCCGTAGCAATGCGAGAAGCTAGAAGCTTCCTATTGGGTGCTATTTTTAGATCCTTCCCCCTTTTCTTACCCCCTCATACGTGCCACCACTGGTTCAGCCAAAAAACCCAGGCAGCTCCGTAGCCCATCATTGTTCCAATTATTCCGGTAGGCTATCATTACGGCTCTCCTAATTTGTTTCACTGGCATACTTAACATTGTTCCATTTTTTTGAGCTCCGTAGCCCATCATTGTTCAATTTCTCCGGTAGACTATCATTACGGCCCTCCTAATTTGTTTCAAATTTGTTTCACTGGCATACATAGCATTGCAGGTAGGACACCATTACGTGGCTCCTAATATGTTTAAATTATGTTCCAATTTTGTTTCAACTAACAGAGACATACTAGTGGCAGTACGCGCGCTGAAACAAATACGTAGCGTTACCAGAATACTGTAACAAATACACAGTACCAGAATATTAAAACAAATACACAGTACCAGAATATTAAAACAAATACACCGGTACCAGAATACTATAACAAATACACAGGTATGAGAATACTAAAACAAATACGTACCGTTATCAGAATACTGCAACAAATACACCAGTACCAGAATATTGAAACAAATACACCGGTACCAGAATACTATAACAAATACACCGGTATCAGAATACTGAAACAAATACGTACCGCTATCAGAATACTGCAACAAATACACCTGTACCAGAATACTGAAACAAATACACCGGTACCAGAATACTGAAACAAATACACCCGTACCAACATACAGAAACAAATATACCGTTATCAGAATACTGAAACAAATACACCAGTACCAGAATACTGAAACAAATACACCGGTACCAGAATACTGAAACAAATACACCGGTACCAGAATACTGAAACAAATACACCCGTACCAAGGACTGCTATACTACAGGACTGGCATACTGCCTGATCCGACTTAGCTAGCGAAGTCCATTCATTTCATACTGCAGTACTGCTGTAAGCTGTACTGCTACCGTAGAATGATTTATTATACCAGTAGGCCTATACTGCAGTACTGGTATACTTAACCTACAAACAGACAGCTAGACAGTTATAGACAGTTCTGCAGTTTACTGAACGTTCGCGCAGTGAAACTTCCTCCTGTCGGTGCCGAACGAGATCAGTGGATCGCCGCGATACCACGACGCAGTGCAGGCAGATGACGGCTCTCCGTTTAAGTTATGGAAGCATTGCCGTCATTTCAGCATTTGTATTCAACATTCTGACATTTGGCCAGTGTCCCGCGCAGCCGCGGGAATTCCGCACAAGAAAGTCCCTGGCTGCCTGGCGGTTCCTTGCGACAAACAATACCTCCATTCTACTTCCCTTATCGTGTGTTCCACCGCGACCCCCCACTCCACGAGAACTCCCTCCCATTGAGGAACGCCAACTTCAGTTGCTCAATGAGCGAGATTTAATTGGGGTCTTTTTGCAGCTGACTGAACCCGTTGTTACGTGGCTAAAGGGAATCGCAGGATACGGTCGCGATACTGACATTTTTGTGAAGCGATCGGAGTTCCAAGTAGCCTATTGCTTTTCTTATTCCATAACGACGAATATACAGGTTTCACTTTTGTCAAAGAAGCAACTTACGTTGCCGGATTCCTGCCCTGGTAAAGGTAATCCCAGAGTTAGACATCAAAGGTGATATTTTAGAGGAGGATAATATATTTATTTACCCAAGCCCTAACTCGTGGTGGATTACAACTTGCTCCTCATGCCTCATCACCTCTTATGATGGACCATGGTGTCGGCTGCGTGGGTGGATGCTTTACCTAATGGAACTATACGGTGTTACAAACAACTAACTCAAGTAGTGCACATGATTGCGGTCTATTACGGTATCTCTCCGCTGCCACCAATAGCTGCTTGCCGTATCCTAGCAAACACCCTTCTTAATGGAGTACAAAAGCGATCTATGGAAGAAACGGATAGGCAGAAACGGCGCGACTCGCATTCTGGCGATACAGCCGCACAAACTAAATTAGTAAATTAAATTCCTCCGAATAACGGGAAGGGGACAAAATAAACAAATATTATTGTATACCAGGCCGAAATATGATATCGTTTCGTATCACGTCAAACTGTGAACTGAGATATTTATCTACAGGGGGTCACACGTTGAGTCCGAACCAGGAGAGACTCATAAAAACTGAGATATTTCTCTACAGGGGGTCACACGTTGAGTCCGCGCCCGTAGAGACTCATAAAAACTGAGATATTTCTCTACAGGGGGTCACTTAGGGATTGCTACTTATTCAATTTATTAATTAATAATTTCAATATCTTTTTTTATTAATAATAATAATCAATAATTTGATTGATTGATTGATATTAATGATGAAACTGTGAATGTGTTTTCACTCTGGGGTGGGGAATATTTGGTCGGCTATCGTAATAAATAATAAAGTAATAACATAGAGTACCTACTAGTAATATAAAGTACAAAGTAAGTACCTAATAGTAATATAAAGTACCTAATAATAATAGACCTATAAAGTAATAATATCAGAAAGGCAGTTGGGGGGGGGGCTACCTGGAACCTGGCTTGAGGATAAAGAATATAGAGAGAGGGAGGTCCATGTATATTGCTGTATTGTGGGGTGAGACAAATATACCGTTAGTTGAATCCGATATCATCTGTCACAACATTCCCCTACCAATAGGGGTACTGTTCACATCGTTTTTTATGTCGTACAATGTACTAACTAAACACGGTCGTTCTAGACTATATTGAATATAGTTAGTACACAACACTCGTCGTCCCCTTTGTTACAAAATTTTTATCCAAAATACCATTGAAACAAATTCGCAAGGCAAATACGATTACTATGGTATCGTATTGAATTTCCTGGCTTATTAAAAACTGAAAGTCTGCAACATTCATAACCTAATATTTATTTTATTCATAATATTTACTTCGTTACAGAAAATGAGTACAGCGACAGGCGAGGGACGACACTACTGCTATCCCCACTTTACCTGCGCGGTAGACACGGAAAACATCCGTCGAGTGTTCCAGGACTGCAGGGACATTATCCAGCGAATGCATCTGCGACAATACGAACTTCTCTGAGCCAATCAGAACTCGAGCCTCATAGTCCCACACTAAACCCGCTGCCTGCAAAAAGAGACGCAACCATCTGGCGTTGCCTCTACACACATCTGTCCGCCTTTCCTGGAAAGTGGACCAATTGAACATTAGTATTCTGTGATATATTTAGGCGATGTGTTTCTCACGGAAGTATTTTTTAAACAGTTAGTGGCAGTATGTGTGATCCGCGCCGTAGCTATAATGTTTCCGTTGCTTTGTCATCCCAGCCACTCTGTAAAGTTATTTTACCATATTATATTAGTTATAATTAATAGTGTGGTACTTTTTAATTATTTTGCTAGCAGATTTGGTTAGCTTCACGTTATTTTGTACAGCTCGTTCTTATTAATCTATTAGTGGTACTAATTGTTTCTCTATATGGCCTAACTTTAATATTTAAATGGTCTATTCCATAATCTTGTTTTCTGAGTCCTTGTGTATATTGCGCCATTTTCATGTCAAAATTTAATGTATCATGGGTGAATTTGTAAAAATAATTAATCAACAGGGAATCATTATGTTTTCGGTTCTGATTATTAATTTCCTATTTTTTACACTTTTATCATTCGCCTACAAAAAGCTCCTGTGCCCTTCTAATATTTAGAATATCTATATTTAGAATAAATTGTATGTACATTTGTATGTACACTGTACATTTGTATGAAAGCGCCGGTATTTACAACGAATCTCGCGTGTGAGCTGTACATTTGTATGTACACTGTACATTTGTATGAAAGCGCCGGTATTTACAACGAATCTCGCGTGTACACTGTACATTTGTATGAAAGCGCCGGTATTTACAACGAATCTCGCGTGTACACTGTACATTTGTATGAAAGCGCCGGTATTTACAACGAATCTCGCGTGTACACTGTACATTTGTATGAAAGCGCATGTATTTACAACATTTTAAACGCACGTGATTTACATAAAACAATAAATATTATGTTGAAATGAATTTTGGCCCGTTGTACATGGACTGGGGCGGCCTTCCTTCCACATTGATACATCATATTTTCTATTAGTGTTATAGAGTGTTACAGAGTGTTAGAGTGTACATAACATGATTCGTGAACGTACAATATGACAATAAAATATAATATTATAATAACAATAATAAGGTTTTCCCAATAAAGGTTATATTGTATTCATCCATTAAACACTAGACCGTGTATCCAATAACTCATGGGATATTTAGTGTTTTCGGAAGGTCTTGTCTTCTTCCCATTGCGTTTGTTAATAATTCGTCTTGTAATCTCACTTATAATTTTTACAATTTTATTGTTTATTTAAGATCAAGAAATGGCGCAACCGTTCCTCGTATTATTCTTTCACCATTACTATTACTATATTGAAATCATAATGATTTGTTTTTTTTATTTGTTTTTCATATGATCAAGATCAGTGTCAGATTGCGCGTGTTTATGTATTATAGACTTTACAGGGTTGTTTTTGAAGGGTTTGTGAGACAATCGAGTCATTACTTTTAAGGAATACGATAGTTTGATTCTAGCAAAAGTGAAATCTGATTAGATCTGAAATTAGTAATATTTTAGTGAATATTTTCAATAAAGGAATTTTTGGTGAATTGAATTTGTAGTTATTTTTACTTATCGTATACTGACAGTTAGATGAGTTTCCGCTATATTATTCTGTATTATTATGTAACATGTTACACATGATTTTGGTGCATTAGAATCTTAGAAATTGACGTCGCTGAAATGGGGGCCCTCTATAATATTTTACTATAAGTTCTGCTTAGAATTTGAATCCGAAATAAATGGTGCGGATTCAAGACATTGAACAGACGTCGGATATGACACGTTTGTCTGTCTGTCTGTATGTACATCATCTTGTTGGGTTTACTTGCCCCCATTTCTATAGACATAATCCACCTGTGCTTAAACGAAAGTATTAGACTAAAAACTTACTGAAGTATCTTTAACTGAATATGTACCGGTAATAATCTGAAGTTCAGTTTAATCTGTAAATATCCTGCCGCTTGGAGGCGTTACGCTTTCGCATTAGTTACCCATTATTCGATGTGAACTAAAGGCATAACTAGGATGGTAGACATAAATATCTCGCAAAGCAAGCAAACAGTCGGCCGAGGCGTCACGAAGGCTCCTCTTTCGATAGCTGCTACCTGCTACCCGAAGGTAGGGGTGGGCGCTACTCCTATCTTAAGATTTGCTCCCTGGCGGGGCTGAACCTACAACCAATAGATTGCAGGTTCGGCGCTCAACCAACAGAGCTACACCGCATTAAATAAATAACATAAATAACTAGACCAAATAGGTAACCATTGTAAATAGGGTTTCTAGAATATTTTCAGACACTGTTTTATCTGTTGTGTTACTCACCGATACGTTTCCACTAGGTGGCGCTAAGATTGCCATAACCTTTGCCTTACAAATACAGATAGGGGGGGAAACTGGACGCAATTAAAATGCATCCCTCTGTAGGGGAAATTGGACGCAAATAACAGTTGATTACTCTCAAAAATAAAACTGTAACCTGTTCTATTGTGCTTAGTTTATTGTTTTGGTTAAAATAACGTGCCACTGTAACCTGCTCCTTTCCCTAAATTGAGAATTAACATTGAGGCGGGATATTAATTCGCCAAGGTGGGATTTGCGTCGAGTCCCCCCCCCCCCCCCCCCCCGGTCTCTACAAATAATGACACGATAAAGTGAACCTCATACCAGACTTCAGACTGGTTTGGCAGATGGTTACATTTTATTATCATCAGATTGTTTTATATTGTAAAATGTAAACACTGATACGCCAGGCGATATATAATAACATGAACTTTTTAGCGAAAAGCAGTAACCCAGACCTTTCGTAGTGAGTTATTTAGTAAATAACCTCGAAGCGGTGATGTCATCTTGTCTATAGTCACCTCCGCAGTTGACAGCTTTCCAATAAAACGAAGTCGTGGTAAATATGGAATACAATATAGAAAATTATAATATTTATTTATAATTATTGTGTTCGGTAATAATTTTTATTAAAGTGTTCTTTAATTCCCGTTCCCGTATTATTTACTTATTACTATTTAAGTTAACTTTGAGAAATGTTGACAGAAACTAGAAAGTCAGTTTTGTATCCAAGTTTTTGAATCTCCATGTTTTTCTTTTAGATTGTTAATTTTAATATAATGTAGTATTACTTCCTTGTTAATATCAATTTTTGTAAGTTTTTCTTTAATATTCGAATAAAGTCTTTATTGAACAGAACCTCATCTCGTTTTTTATTCTCGCTAAG
Organism: Nemertoderma westbladi; assembly: GCA_032718475.1. Lineage (NCBI taxonomy): Eukaryota > Metazoa > Xenacoelomorpha > Nemertodermatida > Nemertodermatidae > Nemertoderma > Nemertoderma westbladi. The sequence goes on along the minus strand of JAUCBJ010001905.1, from coordinate 43,865 downwards.
TAAATAATTACATAAGTTACTGTTTAATAATTATTTATAAATAGTTATTAAATTAATAACTAAACGTCAATAAATTGACATAAATAACTCAGTATACTGAGTTACTGTAAGTCAATATATCGAATTATTGAGAATAAAAAGCGACGATTGTCTGTCATTCTTAGTTGTTCCGCAATTTTATTCTCACTATTTAATAATAATGTAGCTTAGCTTATAAATTATTAATTTCCTTTTTTCTTACATTATATTATTTGGTTAGGTTTCGAAGCTGTGATATACGAAGTTACCATTACTAATTAGCCATATTTGCACTGTTAGAATATTGTGTTTCTGGAAACATTTCTTACAGATTATTAACTTAAATTGTTCTGTTTAATTGGTTACATAAATTGTGTTACAGTTTGGATTTTGTATTTTTCAAGTTTACCCCTTCTATCGCTGTACCATTAATTTCGTATGCAGGCAATTTTTCTTATTTTTGCGCTAATAACACTGTATTTTCATTAAATAGTATTTAGTTCTTTAGCACAACATCTGTATAACTGCGTTGTGATTGGCTTGCTATTACGTCATCATTATAGTAGTCACACAGAACTGTTGTGTGTTCATCTTCATATGGTTACCATTATTTATAGGTATTTAGTGTTGAGTAATATTAATATCAACTTTATGTGTTGGCCGCTATTATATAAAATAAAAATATCTACATTTTGGTTACATTAAACATTATTCATCTCCAGCAGATCGTGCTGATTGGAAGCTCAGCTTGCGAAACTGCTCATTAATGTAGAGTCTACTTGCTGGTGACTTTACTATAGACCATGTGTTGATGACGTATCTCCTATCCCTCAGTAAACGCTGTAGTGTTAATGGCGTACCTCAGTAAACTCTGTAGTGTTGATGGCGTACCTCCGTAAACTCTGTAGTGTTGAAGGGCGTACCTCCGTAAACTCTGTAGTGTTGATGGTGTACCTCCTATCCCTCCGTAAACTCTGTAGTGTTGATGGCGTACCTCCTATCCCTCAGTAAACGCTGTAGTGTTAATGGGCGTACCTCCGTAAACTCTGTAGTGTTGATGGGCGTACCTCCGTAAACTCTGTAGTGTTGAAGGACGTACCTCCGTAAACTCTGTAGTGTTGATGGTGTACCTCCTATCCCTCCGTAAACTCTGTAGTGTTGATGGTGTACCTCCTATCCCTCCGTAAACTCTGTAGTGTTGATGGTGTACCTCCTATCCCTCCGTAAACTCTGTAGTGTTGATGGTGTACCTCCTATCCCTCCGTAAACTCTGTAGTGTTAATGGTGTACCTCGTATCCCTCCGTAAACTCTGTAGTGTTGATGGCGTACCTCCTATCCCTCCGTAAACTCTGTAGTGTTGATGGCGTACCTCCGTAAACTCTGTAGTGTTGATGGCGTACCTCCGTAAACTCTGTAGTGTTGATGACGTATCTCCTATCCCTCCGTAAACTCTGTAGTTTGATGGTGTACCTCCTATCCCTCCGTAAACTCTGTAGTGTTGATGGTGTACCTCCTATCCCTCCGTAAACTCTTTAGTGTTGATGGCGTACCTCCTATCCCTCCGTAAACTCTGTAGTGTTGATGGCGTACCTCCGTAAACTCTGTAGTGTTGATGGCGTACCTCCGTAAACTCTGTAGTGTTGATGACGTATATCATATCCCTCCGTAAACTCTGTAGTTTGATGGTGTACATCCTATCCCTCCGTAAACTCTGTAGTGTTGATGGTGTACCTCCTATCCCTCAGTAAACTCTGTAGTGTTGATGGTGTACCTCCTATCCCTCCGTAAACTCTGTAGTGTTGATGGCGTACCTCCTATCCCTCCGTAAACTCTGTAGTGTTAATGACATACCTCCGTAAACTCTGTAGTGTTGATGGTGTACCTCCTATCCCTCCGTAAACTCTGTAGTGTTAATGGTGTACCTCGTATCCCTCCGTAAACTCTGTAGTGTTGATGGCGTACCTCTGTAAACTCTGTAGTGTTGATGGCGTACCTCCGTAAACTCTGTAGTGTTGATGGCATACCTCCGTAAACTCTGTAGTGTTGATGGCGTATCTCCTATCCCTCCGTAAACTCTGTAGTTTGATGGTGTACCTCCGTAAACTCTGTAGTGTTGATGGTGTACTTCCTATCCCTCCGTAGACTCTGTAGTGTTGATGGTGTACCTCCTATCCCTCTGTAAACTTTGTAATGTTGATGGCGTACCTCCTATCCCTCCGTAAACTCTGTAGTGTTGATGGTGTACCTCCTATACCTCCGTAAACTCTGTAGTGTTGATGGTGTACCTCCTATCCCTCCGTTAACTCTGTAGTGTTGACGGTGTACCTCATATCCCTCCGTAAACTCTGTAGTGTTGATGGTGTACCTCCATAAACTCTGTAGTGTTGATGGCGTACCTCCGTAAACTATGTAGTGTTGATGGAATACCTCCTATCCCTCCGTAAACTCTGTAGTGTTGATGGCGTACCTCTGTAAACTCTGTAGTGTTGATGGTGTACCTCCTATCCCTCCGTAAACTATGTAGTGTTGATGGTGTACCTCCTATCCCTCCATAAACTCTGTAGTGTTGATGGCGTACCTCCGTAAACTCTAGTGTGTTGATGGTGTACCTCCTATCCCTCAGTAAACTCTGTAGTGTTGATGGTGTACCTCCTATCCCTCCGTAAACTCTGTAGTGTTGATGGTGTACCTCCTATCCCTCAGTAAACTCTGTAGTGTTGATGGTGTACCTCCTATCCCTCCGTAAACTCTGTAGTGTTGATGGCGTACTGCCGTAAACTCTGTAGTGTTGATGGCGTACCTCCGTAAACTCTGTAGTGTTGATGGCGTACCTCCGTAAACTCTGTAGTGTTAATGGTGTACCTCCTATCCCTCTGTAAACTCGGTAATGTTGAGTCGGTTAGTGTTGAGTAATATTAATATTAACTTTATGTGTTGGCCGCTATTATATAAAATAAAAATATCTACATTTTGGTTACATTAAACATTATTCATCTCCAGCAGATCGTGCTGATTGGAAGCTCAGCTTGCGAAACTGCTCATTAATGTAGAGTCTACTTGCTGGTGACTTTACTGTGTTGATGACATATCTCCTATCCCTCAGTAAACGCTGTAGTGTTAATGGTGTACCTCCGTAAACTCTGTAGTGTTGATGGCGTACCTCCGTAAACTCTGTAGTGTTGATGGTGTACCTCCTATCCCTCCGTAAACTCTGTAGTGTTGATGGCGTACCTCCTATCCCTCCGTAAACTCTAGTGTTGATGGTGTACCTCATATCCCTCCGTAAACTCTGTAGTGTTGATGGGGTACCTCCTATCCCTCCATAAACTCTGTAGTGTTGATGGTGTACCTCCTATCCCTCCGTAAACTCTGTAGTGTTGATGACGTATCTCCTATCCCTCCGTAAACTCTGTAGTTTGATGGTGTACCTCCTATCCCTCCGTAAACTCTGTAGTGTTGATGGTGTACCTCCTATCCCTCCGTAAACTCTGTAGTGTTGATGGTGTACCTCCTATCCCTCCGTAAACTCTGTAGTGTTGATGGTGTACCTCCTATCCCTCCGTAAACTCTGTAGTGTTAATGGTGTACCTCGTATCCCTCCGTAAACTCTGTAGTGTTGATGGCGTACCTCCTATCCCTCCGTAAACTCTGTAGTGTTGATGGCGTACCTCCGTAAACTCTGTAGTGTTGATGGCGTACCTCCGTAAACTCTGTAGTGTTGATGACGTATCTCCTATCCCTCCGTAAACTCTGTAGTTTGATGGTGTACCTCCTATCCCTCCGTAAACTCTGTAGTGTTGATGGTGTACCTCCTATCCCTCCGTAAACTCTGTAGTGTTGATGGCGTACCTCCGTAAACTCTGTAGTGTTGATGGCGTACCTCCGTAAACTCTGTAGTGTTGATGGCGTACCTCCGTAAACTCTGTAGTGTTGATGGCGTACCTCCGTAAACTCTGTAGTGTTGATGACGTATATCATATCCCTCCGTAAACTCTGTAGTTTGATGGTGTACATCCTATCCCTCCGTAAACTCTGTAGTGTTGATGGTGTACCTCCTATCCCTCAGTAAACTCTGTAGTGTTGATGGTGTACCTCCTATCCCTCCGTAAACTCTGTAGTGTTGATGGCGTACCTCCTATCCCTCCGTAAACTCTGTAGTGTTAATGACATACCTCCGTAAACTCTGTAGTGTTGATGGTGTACCTCCTATCCCTCCGTAAACTCTGTAGTCTTAATGGTGTACCTCGTATCCCTCCGTAAACTCTGTAGTGTTGATGGCGTACCTCTGTAAACTCTGTAGTGTTGATGGCGTACCTCCGTAAACTCTGTAGTGTTGATGGCGTACCTCCGTAAACTCTGTAGTGTTGATGGCGTATCTCCTATCCCTCCGTAAACTCTGTAGTTTGATGGTGTACCTCCGTAAACTCTGTAGTGTTGATTTTTTTTTTTTTTTTTTTTTTTTTTTTTTTTTTTTTTTTTAGTGTTGATGGTGTACTTCCTATCCCTCCGTAGACTCTGTAGTGTTGATGGTGTACCTCCTATCCCTCTGTAAACTTTGTAGTGTTGATGGCGTACCTCCTATCCCTCCGTAAACTCTGTAGTGTTGATGGTGTACCTCCTATACCTCCGTAAACTCTGTAGTGTTGATGGTGTACCTCCTATCCCTCCGTTAACTCTGTAGTGTTGACGGTGTACCTCATATCCCTCCGTAAACTCTGTAGTGTTGATGGTGTACCTCCATAAACTCTGTAGTGTTGATGGCGTACCTCCGTAAACTATGTAGTGTTGATGGAATACCTCCTATCCCTCCGTAAACTCTGTAGTGTTGATGGCGTACCTCTGTAAACTCTGTAGTGTTGATGGTGTACCTCCTATCCCTCCGTAAACTATGTAGTGTTGATGGTGTACCTCCTATCCCTCCATAAACTCTGTAGTGTTGATGGCGTACCTCCGTAAACTCTAGTGTGTTGATGGTGTACCTCCTATCCCTCAGTAAACTCTGTAGTGTTGATGGTGTACCTCCTATCCCTCCGTAAACTCTGTAGTGTTGATGGTGTACCTCCTATCCCTCAGTAAACTCTGTAGTGTTGATGGTGTACCTCCTATCCCTCCGTAAACTCTGTAGTGTTGATGGCGTACTGCCGTAAACTCTGTAGTGTTGATGGCGTACCTCCGTAAACTCTGTAGTGTTGATGGCGTACCTCCGTAAACTCTGTAGTGTTAATGGTGTACCTCCTATCCCTCTGTAAACTCGGTAATGTTGATGGTGTACCTCCTATCCCTCCATAAACTCTGTAGTGTTGATGGCGTACCTCCGTAAACTCTAGTGTGTTGATGGTGTACCTCCTATCCCTCAGTAAACTCTAGTGTTGATGGTGTACCTCCTATCCCTCCGTAAACTCTCTAGTGTTGATGACGTATCTCCTATCCCTCCGTAAACTCTGTAGTTTGATGGTGTACCTCCTATCCCTCCGTAAACTCTGTAGTGTTGATGACGTACCTTCTATCCCTCCGTAAACTCTAGTGTTGATGGTGTACCTCCTATCCCTCCGTAAACTCTGTAGTGTTGATGGTGTACCTCCTATCCCTCCGTAAACTCTGTAGTGTTGATGGCGTACCTCCTATCCCTTCGTAAACTCTGTAGTGTTGATGGTGTACCTCCTATCCCTCCGTAAACTCTGTAGTGTTGATGACGTACCTTCTATCCCTCCGTAAACTCTAGTGTTGATGGTGTACCTCCTATCCCTCCGTAAACTCTCTAGTGTTGATGATGTATCTCCTATCCCTCCGTAAACTCTGTAGTTTGATGGTCTACCTCCTATCCCTCCGTAAACTCTGTAGTGTTGATGGTCTACCTCCTATCCCTCCGTATACTCTGTAGTGTTGATGGTCTACCTCCTATCCCTCCGTAAACTCTGTAGTGTTGATGGCGTACCTCCTATCCCTTCGTAAACTCTGTAGTGTTGATGGTGTACCTCCTATCCCTCCATAAACTCTGTAGTGTTGATGGTGTACCTCCTATCCCTCCGTAAACTCTGTAGTGTTGATGGCGTACCTCCTATCCCTTCGTAAACTCTGTAGTGTTGATGGTGTACCTCCTATCCCTCCGTAAACTCTGTAGTGTTGATGGTGTACTTCCTATCCCTCCGTAGACTCTGTAGTGTTGATTGTGTACCTCCTATCCCTCTGTAAACTTTGTAGTGTTGATGGCGTACCTCCTATCCCTCCGTAAACTCTGTAGTGTTCATGGTGTACCTCCTATACCTCCGTAAACTCTGTAGTGTTGATGGTGTACCTCCTATCCCTCCGTTAACTCTGTAGTGTTGACGGTGTACCTCATATCCCCCCGTAAACTCTGTAGTGTTGATGGCGTACCTGCGTAAACTCTGCAGTGTTGATGGCGTACCTCCGTAAACTATGTAGTGTTGATGGAATACCTCCTATCCCTCCGTAAATTCTGTAGTGTTGATGGCGTACCTCCATAAACTCTGTAGTGTTGATGGTGTACCTCCTATCCCTCCGTAAACTCTGTAGTGTTGATGGTGTACCTCCTTTCCCTCCGTAAACTCTGTGGTGTTGATGGCGTACCTCCATAAACTCTGTAGTGTTGATGGTGTACCTTCTATCCCTCCGTAAACTCTGTAGTGTTGATGGTGTACCTCCTATCCCTCCATAAACTCTGTAGTGTTGATGGCGTACCTCCGTAAACTATGTAGTGTTGATGGAATACCTCCTATCCCTCCGTAAATTCTGTAGTGTTGATGGCGTACCTCCATAAACTCTGTAGTGTTGATGGTGTACCTTCTATCCCTCCGTAAACTCTGTAGTGTTGATGGTGTACCTCCTATCCCTCCATAAACTCTGTAGTGTTGATGGCGTACCTCCGTAAACTCTGTAGTGTGTTGATGGTGTACCTCATATCCCTCCGTAAACTCTGTAGTGTTGAAGACGTATCTCCTATCCCTCAGTAAACTCTGTAGTGTTGATGGTGTACCTCCTATCCCTCAGTAAACTCTGTAGTGTTGATGGCGTACCTCCGTAAACTCTGTAGTGTTGATGGCGTACCTCCGTAAACTCTGTAGTGTTAATGGTGTACCTCCTATCCCTCTGTAAACTCGGTAGTGTTGATGGTGTACCTCCTATCCTTCCGTAAACTCTGTAGTGTTGATGGTGTACCTCCTATCCCTCCATAAACTCTGTAGTGTTGATGGTGTACCTCCTATCCCTCCGTAAACTCTGTAGTGTTGATGGTGTACCTCCTATCCCTCTGTAAACTCTGTAGTGTTAATGGCGTACCTCCTATCCCTCCGTAAACTCTGTAGTGTTGATGGTGTACCTCCTATCCCTCCGAAAACTCTGTTGTGTTGATGGAATACCTCCTATCCCTCCGTAAACTCTGTAGTGTTGATGGTGTACCTCCTATCCCTCCGAAAACTCTGTTGTGTTGATGGAATACCTCCTATCCCTCCGTAAACTCTGTAGTGTTGATGGTGTACCTCCGTAAACTCTGTAGTGTTGATGGTGTACCTCATATCCCTCCGTAAACTCTGTAGTGTTGAAGACGTATCTCCTATCCCTCAGTAAACTCTGTAGTGTTGATGGTGTACCTCCTATCCCTCCGTAAACTCTGTAGTGTTGATGGCATACCTCCGTAAACTCTGTAGTGTTGATGACGTATCTCCTATCCCTCCGTAAACTCTGTAGTGTTGATGGTGGACCTCCTATCCCTCTGTAAACTCTGTAGTGTTGATGGCGTACCTCCGTAAACTCTGTAGTGTTGATGGCGTACCTCCGTAAACTCTGTAGTGTTGATGGCGTAACTCCGTAAACTCTGTAGTGATGATGACGTATCTCCTATCCCTCCGTAAACTCTGTAGTTTGATGGTGTACCTCCTATCCCTCCGTAAACTCTGTAGTGTTGATGGTGTACCTCCTATCCCTCCGTAAACTCTGTAGTGTTGATGGTGTACCTCCTATCCCTCCGTAAACTCTGTAGTGTTGATGGCGTACCTCCGTAAACTCTGTAGTGTTGATGACGTATCTCCTATCCCTCTGTAAACTCTGTAGTGTTGATGGTGGACCTCCTATCCCTCCGTAAACTCTGTAGTGTTGATGGCGTACCTCCGTAAACTCTGTAGTGTTGATGGCGTACCTCCATAAACTCTGTAGTGTTGATGGCGTAACTCCGTAAACTCTGTAGTGTTGATGACGTATCTCCTATCCCTCCGTAAACTCTGTAGTTTGATGGTGTACATCCTATCCCTCCGTAAACTCGGTAGTGTTGATGGTGTACCTTCTATCCCTCCGTAAACTCTGTCGTGTTGATGACGTATCTCTTATCCCTCAGTAAACTCTGTAGTGTTGATGGTGGACCTCCTATCCCTCCGTAAACTCTGTAGTGTTGATGGCGTACCTCCGTAAACTCTGTAGTGTTGATGGCGTACCTCCGTAAACTCTGTAGTGTTGATGGCGTAACTCTGTAGTGTTGATGACGTATCTCCTATCCCTCCATAAACTCTGTAGTTTGATGGTGTACCTCCTATCCCTCCGTAAACTCTGTAGTGTTGATGGTGTACCTCCTATCCCTCAGTAAACTCTGTAGTGTTGATGGTGTACCTCCTATCCCTCCGTAAACTCTGTAGTGTTAATGACATACCTCCGTAAACTCTGTAGTGTTGATGGTGTACCTCCTATCCCTCCGTAATCTCTGTAGTGTTGATGGTGTACCTCCTATCCCTCCGTAAACTCTATAGTGTTGATGGTTATTCCTCCTATCCCTCCGTAAACTCTGTAGTGTTGATGGTTATTCCCTCTGTAAACACTGTAGTGTTAATGGCGTACCTCCATAAACTCAGTAGTGTTGATGGTGTACCTCCTATCCTTCCGTAAACTCTGTAGTGTTAATGGCGTACCTCCGTAAACTCTGTAGTGTTGATGGTGTACCTCCTATCCCTCCGTAAACTCTGTAGTGTTAATGGCGTACCTCCGTAAACTCTGAAGTGTTGATGGTGTACCTCCTATCCTTCCGTTAACTCTAGTGTTGATGGTGTACCTCCTATCCCTCCGTAAACTCTGTAGTGTTAATGGTGTACCTCCTATCCCTCCATAAACTCTGTAGTGTTAATGGCGTACCTCCTATCCCTCCATAAACTCTATAGTGTTGATGGTGTACCTCCTCTCCCTCCGTAAACTCTGTAGTGTTGATGGCGTACCTCCTATCCCTCAGTAAACTCTGTAGTGTTGATGGTGTACCTCATATCCCTCCGTAAACTCTGTAGTGTTAATGGCATACCTCCTATCCCTCCGTAAACTCTGTAGTGTTGATGGTGTACCTCCTATCCCTCCGTAAACTCTGTGGTGTTAATGGTGTACCTCCTATCCCTCCGTAAACTCTGTAGTGTTGATGGTGTACCTCATATCCCTCCGTAAACTCTGTAGTGTTGATGGTGTACCTCCTATCCCTCCGTAAACTCTGTAATGTTGATGGTGTACCTCCTATCCCTCCGTAAACTCTGTAGTGTTGATGGTGTACCTCCTATCCCTCCGTAAACTCTGTAGTGTTAATGGCGTACCTCCTATCCCTCCGTAAACTCTGTAGTGTTGATGGTGTACCTCCTATCCCACCGTAAACTCTGTAGTGTTAATGGCGTACCTCCTATCCCTCCGTAAACTCTGTAGTGTTGATGGTGTACCTCCTATCCCTCCGAAAACTCTGTAGTGTTGATGACGTTTTTCCTACCCCTCTGTAAACTCTGTAGTGTTGATGGTGTACCTCCATAAACTCTGTAGTGTTGAGGGTGTACCTCCTATCCCTCGTGAACTCTCTAGTGTTGATGGCGTACCTCCGTAAACTCTGTAGTGTTGATGACATATCTCCTATCCCTCCGTAAACTCTGTAGTGTTGATGGTGTACCTCATATCCCTCCGTAAACTCTGTAGTGTTGATGGCGTACCTCCTATCCCTCCGTAAACTCTGTAGTGTTGATGGTGTACCTTCTATCCCTCTGTAAACTCTGTCGTGTTGATGACGTATCTCTTATCCCTCAGTAAACTCTGTAGTGTTGATGGTGGACCTCCTATCCCTCCGTAAACACTGTAGTGTTGATGGCGTACCTCTGTAAACTCTGTAGTGTTGGTGGCGTACTTCCATAATCTCTGTAGTGTTGATGGCGTACCTCCGTGAACTCTGTAGTGTTGATGACGTATCTCTTATCCCTCAGTAAACTCTGTAGTGTTGATGGTGGACCTCCTACCCCTCCATAAACTCTGTAGTGTTGATGGCGTACCTCCGTAAACTCTGTAGTGTTGATGGCGTACCTCCGTAAACTCTGTAGTGTTGATGACGTATCTCCTATCCCTCCGTAAACTCTGTAGTGTTGATGACGTATCTCCTATCCCTCCGTAAACTCTGTAGTTTGATGGTGTACCTCCTATCCCTCCGTAATCTCTGTAGTGTTGATGGTGTACCTCCTATCCCTCCGTAAACTCTATAGTGTTGATGGTTATTCCTCCTATCCCTCCGTAAACTCTGTAGTGTTGATGGTTATTCCTCCTATCCCTCCGTAAACTCTCTAGTGTTGATGGCGTACCTCCGTAAACTCTGTAGTGTTGATGACATATCTCCTATCCCTCCGTAAACTCTGTAGTATTGATGACGTATCTCCTATCCCTCCGTAAACTCTGTAGTGTTGATGGCGTACCTCCTATCCCTCCATAAACTATGTAGTGTTGATGGTGGACCTCCTATCCCTCCGTAAACTCTGTAGTGTTGATGGCGTACCTCTGTAAACTCTGTAGTGTTGATGGCGTACTTCCGTAAACTCTGTAGTGTTGATGGCGTACCTCCGTAAACTCTGTAGTGTTGATGACGTATCTCTTATCCCTCAGTAAACTCTGTAGTGTTGATGGTGGACCTCCTATCCCTCCGTAAACTCTGTAGTGTTGATGGCGTACCTCTGTAAACTCTGTAGTGTTGATGGCGTACTTCCGTAAACTCTGTAGTGTTGATGGTGGACCTCCTATCCCTCCGTAAACTCTGTAGTGTTGATGGCGTACCTCCGTAAACTCTGTAGTGTTGATGACGTATCTCTTATCCCTCAGTAAACCCTGTAGTGTTGATGGCGTACCTCCGTAAACTCTGTAGTGTTGTTGGCGTACCTCCGTAAACTCTGTAATGTTGATGACGTATCTCCTATCCCTCCGTAATATCTGTAGTGTTGATGGTGTACCTCCTATCCCTCCGTAAACTCTATAGTGTTGATGGTTATTCCTCCTATCCCTCCGTATCATTATCATTATCATTATCATTATCATTATATTTATTTCTCCAATCAAACAATAAGAAATTGCAATACACTTTCATAATTAAATCAATACTTATAAATGATGACTGAAGCTGGCTGACTGCTAATAGCCTGGAGCTAGTGGACGCAATCAGCCAGGTGTTAAGCTAAGTATCAGACATGAAATATTATTTTACTACCTTGGGTATTTATATTATGACACATTTTTTTATATCCTTAAATACTCTCCGGCCCAAAAAATGAAATATTTATAGAACCATTAACTAAATTTATTGTGATACTATTGACCGATACCTACTTGGTTGAGACTAAAATTTGAAATTGAAAGAGTGGATGATGGCGATTTTATTTAAATAGGAATGATGTTTAATTAATTGACCAAAACAGAGTAGATTCAGAGAAAAGTTATTGATAATTTATTTTATACAATTTGAAGTAAAAATAGTTAGGATGTTACGGGCGGCAATTTTTGTGAAGTCTTATATAGGTCAGGAAGTTAAATTTTAAATTTTGCACAAGAGTATCCAGTATATAAAAAAAAATAAAAAATAATAATAAATAAAACTCTGTAGTGTTGATGGTTATTCCTCCTATCCCACCGTAAACTCTGTAGTGTTAATGGCGTACCTCCTATCCCTCCGTAAACTCTGTAGTGTTGATGGTGTACCTCCTATCCCTCCGAAAACTCTGTAGTGTTGATGACGTTTTTCCTACCCCTCTGTAAACTCTGTAGTGTTGATGGTGTACCTCCATAAACTCTGTAGTGTTGAGGGTGTACCTCCTATCCCTCGTGAACTCTCTAGTGTTGATGGCGTACCTCCGTAAACTCTGTAGTGTTGATGACATATCTCCTATCCCTCCGTAAACTCTGTAGTGTTGATGGTGTACCTCATATCCCTCCGTAAACTCTGTAGTGTTGATGGCGTACCTCCTATCCCTCCGTAAACTCTGTAGTGTTGATGGTGTACCTTCTATCCCTCTGTAAACTCTGTCGTGTTGATGACGTATCTCTTATCCCTCAGTAAACTCTGTAGTGTTGATGGTGGACCTCCTATCCCTCCGTAAACACTGTAGTGTTGATGGCGTACCTCTGTAAACTCTGTAGTGTTGGTGGCGTACTTCCGTAATCTCTGTAGTGTTGATGGCGTACCTCCGTGAACTCTGTAGTGTTGATGAAGTATCTCTTATCCCTCAGTAAACTCTGTAGTGTTGATGGTGGACCTCCTACCCCTCCATAAACTCTGTAGTGTTGATGGCGTACCTCCGTAAACTCTGTAGTGTTGATGGCGTACCTCCGTAAACTCTGTAGTGTTGATGACGTATCTCCTATCCCTCCGTAAACTCTGTAGTGTTGATGACGTATCTCCTATCCCTCCGTAAACTCTGTAGTTTGATGGTGTACCTCCTATCCCTCCGTAATCTCTGTAGTGTTGATGGTGTACCTCCTATCCCTCCGTAAACTCTATAGTGTTGATGGTTATTCCTCCTATCCCTCCGTAAACTCTGTAGTGTTGATGGTTATTCCTCCTATCCCTCCGTAAACTCTCTAGTGTTGATGGCGTACCTCCGTAAACTCTGTAGTGTTGATGACATATCTCCTATCCCTCCGTAAACTCTGTAGTATTGATGACGTATCTCCTATCCCTCCGTAAACTCTGTAGTGTTGATGGCGTACCTCCTATCCCTCCATAAACTATGTAGTGTTGATGGTGGACCTCCTATCCCTCCGTAAACTCTGTAGTGTTGATGGCGTACCTCTGTAAACTCTGTAGTGTTGATGGCGTACTTCCGTAAACTCTGTAGTGTTGATGGCGTACCTCCGTAAACTCTGTAGTGTTGATGACGTATCTCTTATCCCTCAGTAAACTCTGTAGTGTTGATGGTGGACCTCCTATCCCTCCGTAAACTCTGTAGTGTTGATGGCGTACCTCTGTAAACTCTGTAGTGTTGATGGCGTACTTCCGTAAACTCTGTAGTGTTGATGGCGTACCTCCGTAAACTCTGTAGTGTTGATGACGTATCTCTTATCCCTCAGTAAACCCTGTAGTGTTGATGGCGTACCTCCGTAAACTCTGTAGTGTTGTTGGCGTACCTCCGTAAACTCTGTAATGTTGATGACGTATCTCCTATCCCTCCGTAATATCTGTAGTGTTGATGGTGTACCTCCTATCCCTCCGTAAACTCTATAGTGTTGATGGTTATTCCTCCTATCCCTCCGTATCATTATCATTATCATTATCATTATCATTATATTTATTTCTCCAATCAAACAATAAGAAATTGCAATACACTTTCATAATTAAATCAATACTTATAAATGATGACTGAAGCTGGCTGACTGCTAATAGCCTGGAGCTAGTGGACGCAATCAGCCAGGTGTTAAGCTAAGTATCAGACATGAAATATTATTTTACTACCTTGGGTATTTATATTATGACACATTTTTTTATATCCTTAAATACTCTCCGGCCCAAAAAATGAAATATTTATAGAACCATTAACTAAATTTATTGTGATACTATTGACCGATACCTACTTGGTTGAGACTAAAATTTGAAATTGAAAGAGTGGATGATGGCGATTTTATTTAAATAGGAATGATGTTTAATTAATTGACCAAAACAGAGTAGATTCAGAGAAAAGTTATTGATAATTTATTTTATACAATTTGAAGTAAAAATAGTTAGGATGTTACGGGCGGCAATTTTTGTGAAATCTTATATAGGTCAGGAAGTTAAATTTTAAATTTTGCACAAGAGTATCCAGTATATAAAAAAAAATAAAAAATAATAATAAATAAAACTCTGTAGTGTTGATGGTTATTCCTCCTATCCCTCCGTAAACTCTGTAGTGTTAATGGCGTACCTCCATAAACTCAGTAGTGTTGATGGTGTACCTCCTATCCCTCCGTAAACTCTGTAGTGTTAATGGTATACCTCCGTAAACTCTGTAGTGTTGATGGTGTACCTCCTATCCCTCCGTAAACTCTGTAGTGTTGATGGTGTACCTCCTATCCCTCCGTAAACTCTGTAGTGTTGATGGCGTACCTCCTATCCCTCCGTAAACTCTGTAGTGTTGATGGCGTACCTCCGTAAACTCTGTAGTGTTGATGGCGTACCTCCGTAAACTCTGTAGTGTTGATGACGTATATCATATCCCTCCGTAAACTCTGTAGTTTGATGGTGTACATCCTATCCCTCCGTAAACTCTGTAGTGTTGATGGTGTACCTCCTATCCCTCCGAAAACTCTGTTGTGTTGATGGAATACCTCCTATCCCTCCGTAAACTCTGTAGTGTTGATGGTGTACCTCCTATCCCTCCGAAAACTCTGTTGTGTTGATGGAATACCTCCTATCCCTCCGTAAACTCTGTAGTGTTGATGGTGTACCTCCGTAAACTCTGTAGTGTTGATGGTGTACCTCATATCCCTCCGTAAACTCTGTAGTGTTGAAGACGTATCTCCTATCCCTCAGTAAACTCTGTAGTGTTGATGGTGTACCTCCTATCCCTCCGTAAACTCTGTAGTGTTGATGGCATACCTCCGTAAACTCTGTAGTGTTGATGACGTATCTCCTATCCCTCCGTAAACTCTGTAGTGTTGATGGTGGACCTCCTATCCCTCTGTAAACTCTGTAGTGTTGATGGCGTACCTCCGTAAACTCTGTAGTGTTGATGGCGTACCTCCGTAAACTCTGTAGTGTTGATGGCGTAACTCCGTAAACTCTGTAGTGATGATGACGTATCTCCTATCCCTCCGTAAACTCTGTAGTTTGATGGTGTACCTCCTATCCCTCCGTAAACTCTGTAGTGTTGATGGTGTACCTCCTATCCCTCCGTAAACTCTGTAGTGTTGATGGTGTACCTCCTATCCCTCCGTAAACTCTGTAGTGTTGATGGCGTACCTCCGTAAACTCTGTAGTGTTGATGACGTATCTCCTATCCCTCTGTAAACTCTGTAGTGTTGATGGTGGACCTCCTATCCCTCCGTAAACTCTGTAGTGTTGATGGCGTACCTCCGTAAACTCTGTAGTGTTGATGGCGTACCTCCGTAAACTCTGTAGTGTTGATGGCGTAACTCCGTAAACTCTGTAGTGTTGATGACGTATCTCCTATCCCTCCGTAAACTCTGTAGTTTGATGGTGTACATCCTATCCCTCCGTAAACTCGGTAGTGTTGATGGTGTACCTTCTATCCCTCCGTAAACTCTGTCGTGTTGATGACGTATCTCTTATCCCTCAGTAAACTCTGTAGTGTTGATGGTGGACCTCCTATCCCTCCGTAAACTCTGTAGTGTTGATGGCGTACCTCCGTAAACTCTGTAGTGTTGATGGCGTACCTCCGTAAACTCTGTAGTGTTGATGGCGTAACTCTGTAGTGTTGATGACGTATCTCCTATCCCTCCATAAACTCTGTAGTTTGATGGTGTACCTCCTATCCCTCCGTAAACTCTGTAGTGTTGATGGTGTACCTCCTATCCCTCAGTAAACTCTGTAGTGTTGATGGTGTACCTCCTATCCCTCCGTAAACTCTGTAGTGTTAATGACATACCTCCGTAAACTCTGTAGTGTTGATGGTGTACCTCCTATCCCTCCGTAATCTCTGTAGTGTTGATGGTGTACCTCCTATCCCTCCGTAAACTCTATAGTGTTGATGGTTATTCCTCCTATCCCTCCGTAAACTCTGTAGTGTTGATTGTTATTCCCCCTATCCCTCTGTAAACACTGTAGTGTTAATGGCGTACCTCCATAAACTCAGTAGTGTTGATGGTGTACCTCCTATCCTTCCGTAAACTCTGTAGTGTTAATGGCGTACCTCCGTAAACTCTGTAGTGTTGATGGTGTACCTCCTATCCCTCCGTAAACTCTGTAGTGTTAATGGCGTACCTCCGTAAACTCTGAAGTGTTGATGGTGTACCTCCTATCCTTCCGTTAACTCTAGTGTTGATGGTGTACCTCCTATCCCTCCGTAAACTCTGTAGTGTTAATGGTGTACCTCCTATCCCTCCGTAAACTCTGTAGTGTTAATGGCGTACCTCCTATCCCTCCACAAACTCTATAGTGTTGATGGTGTACCTCCTCTCCCTCCGTAAACTCTGTAGTGTTGATGGCGTACCTCCTATCCCGCAGTAAACTCTGTAGTGTTGATGGTGTACCTCATATCCCTCCGTAAACTCTGTAGTGTTAATGGCATACCTCCTATCCCTCCGTAAACTCTGTAGTGTTGATGGTGTACCTCCTATCCCTCCGTAAACTCTGTGGTGTTAATGGTGTACCTCCTATCCCTCCGTAAACTCTGTAGTGTTGATGGTGTACCTCATATCCCTCCGTAAACTCTGTAGTGTTGATGGTGTACCTCCTATCCCTCCGTAAACTCTGTAATGTTGATGGTGTACCTCCTATCCCTCCGTAAACTCTGTAGTGTTGATGGTGTACCTCCTATCCCTCCGTAAACTCTGTAGTGTTAATGGCGTACCTCCTATCCCTCCGTAAACTCTGTAGTGTTGATGGCGTACCTCTGTAAACTCTGTAGTGTTGGTGGCGTACTTCCGTAATCTCTGTAGTGTTGATGGCGTACCTCCGTAAACTCTGTAGTGTTGATGACGTATCTCTTATCCCTCAGTAAACTCTGTAGTGTTGATGGTGGAGCTCCTACCCCTCCATAAACTCTGTAGTGTTGATGGCGTACCTCCGTAAACTCTGTAGTGTTGATGGCGTACCTCCGTAAACTCTGTAGTGTTGATGACGTATCTCCTATCCCTCCGTAAACTCTGTAGTGTTGATGACGTATCTCCTATCCCTCCGTAAACTCTGTAGTTTGATGGTGTACCTCCTATCCCTCCGTAATCTCTGTAGTGTTGATGGTGTACCTCCTATCCCTCCGTAAACTCTATAGTGTTGATGGTTATTCCTCCTATCCCTCCGTAAACTCTGTAGTGTTGATGGTTATTCCTCCTATCCCTCCGTAAACTCTCTAGTGTTGATGGCGTACCTCCGTAAACTCTGTAGTGTTGATGACATATCTCCTATCCCTCCGTAAACTCTGTAGTATTGATGACGTATCTCCTATCCCTCCGTAAACTCTGTAGTGTTGATGGCGTACCTCCTATCCCTCCATAAACTATGTAGTGTTGATGGTGGACCTCCTATCCCTCCGTAAACTCTGTAGTGTTGATGGCGTACCTCTGTAAACTCTGTAGTGTTGATGGCGTACTTCCGTAAACTCTGTAGTGTTGATGGCGTACCTCCGTAAACTCTGTAGTGTTGATGACGTATCTCTTATCCCTCAGTAAACTCTGTAGTGTTGATGGTGGACCTCCTATCCCTCCGTAAACTCTGTAGTGTTGATGGCGTACCTCTGTAAACTCTGTAGTGTTGATGGCGTACTTCCGTAAACTCTGTAGTGTTGATGGCGTACCTCCGTAAACTCTGTAGTGTTGATGACGTATCTCTTATCCCTCAGTAAACCCTGTAGTGTTGATGGCGTACCTCCGTAAACTCTGTAGTGTTGTTGGCGTACCTCCGTAAACTCTGTAATGTTGATGACGTATCTCCTATCCCTCCGTAATATCTGTAGTGTTGATGGTGTACCTCCTATCCCTCCGTAAACTCTATAGTGTTGATGGTTATTCCTCCTATCCCTCCGTATCATTATCATTATCATTATCATTATCATTATCATTATATTTATTTCTCCAATCAAACAATAAGAAATTGCAATACACTTTCATAATTAAATCAATACTTATAAATGATGACTGAAGCTGGCTGACTGCTAATAGCCTGGAGCTAGTGGACGCAATCAGCCAGGTGTTAAGCTAAGTATCAGACATGAAATATTATTTTACTACCTTGGGTATTTATATTATGACACATTTTTTTATATCCTTAAATACTCTCCGGCCCAAAAAATGAAATATTTATAGAACCATTAACTAAATTTATTGTGATACTATTGACCGATACCTACTTGGTTGAGACTAAAATTTGAAATTGAAAGAGTGGATGATGGCGATTTTATTTAAATAGGAATGATGTTTAATTAATTGACCAAAACAGAGTAGATTCAGAGAAAAGTTATTGATAATTTATTTTATACAATTTGAAGTAAAAATAGTTAGGATGTTACGGGCGGCAATTTTTGTGAAGTCTTATATAGGTCAGGAAGTTAAATTTTAAATTTTGCACAAGAGTATCCAGTATATAAAAAAAAATAAAAAATAATAATAAATAAAACTCTGTAGTGTTGATGGTTATTCCTCCTATCCCTCCGTAAACTCTGTAGTGTTAATGGCGTACCTCCATAAACTCAGTAGTGTTGATGGTGTACCTCCTATCCCTCCGTAAACTCTGTAGTGTTAATGGTATACCTCCGTAAACTCTGTAGTGTTGATGGTGTACCTCCTATCCCTCCGTAAACTCTGTAGTGTTGATGGTGTACCTCCTATCCCTCCGTAAACTCTGTAGTGTTGATGGCGTACCTCCTATCCCTCCGTAAACTCTGTAGTGTTGATGGCGTACCTCCGTAAACTCTGTAGTGTTGATGGCGTACCTCCGTAAACTCTGTAGTGTTGATGACGTATATCATATCCCTCCGTAAACTCTGTAGTTTGATGGTGTACATCCTATCCCTCCGTAAACTCTGTAGTGTTGATGGTGTACCTCCTATCCCTCCGAAAACTCTGTTGTGTTGATGGAATACCTCCTATCCCTCCGTAAACTCTGTAGTGTTGATGGTGTACCTCCTATCCCTCCGAAAACTCTGTTGTGTTGATGGAATACCTCCTATCCCTCCGTAAACTCTGTAGTGTTGATGGTGTACCTCCGTAAACTCTGTAGTGTTGATGGTGTACCTCATATCCCTCCGTAAACTCTGTAGTGTTGAAGACGTATCTCCTATCCCTCAGTAAACTCTGTAGTGTTGATGGTGTACCTCCTATCCCTCCGTAAACTCTGTAGTGTTGATGGCATACCTCCGTAAACTCTGTAGTGTTGATGACGTATCTCCTATCCCTCCGTAAACTCTGTAGTGTTGATGGTGGACCTCCTATCCCTCTGTAAACTCTGTAGTGTTGATGGCGTACCTCCGTAAACTCTGTAGTGTTGATGGCGTACCTCCGTAAACTCTGTAGTGTTGATGGCGTAACTCCGTAAACTCTGTAGTGATGATGACGTATCTCCTATCCCTCCGTAAACTCTGTAGTTTGATGGTGTACCTCCTATCCCTCCGTAAACTCTGTAGTGTTGATGGTGTACCTCCTATCCCTCCGTAAACTCTGTAGTGTTGATGGTGTACCTCCTATCCCTCCGTAAACTCTGTAGTGTTGATGGCGTACCTCCGTAAACTCTGTAGTGTTGATGACGTATCTCCTATCCCTCTGTAAACTCTGTAGTGTTGATGGTGGACCTCCTATCCCTCCGTAAACTCTGTAGTGTTGATGGCGTACCTCCGTAAACTCTGTAGTGTTGATGGCGTACCTCCGTAAACTCTGTAGTGTTGATGGCGTAACTCCGTAAACTCTGTAGTGTTGATGACGTATCTCCTATCCCTCCGTAAACTCTGTAGTTTGATGGTGTACATCCTATCCCTCCGTAAACTCGGTAGTGTTGATGGTGTACCTTCTATCCCTCCGTAAACTCTGTCGTGTTGATGACGTATCTCTTATCCCTCAGTAAACTCTGTAGTGTTGATGGTGGACCTCCTATCCCTCCGTAAACTCTGTAGTGTTGATGGCGTACCTCCGTAAACTCTGTAGTGTTGATGGCGTACCTCCGTAAACTCTGTAGTGTTGATGGCGTAACTCTGTAGTGTTGATGACGTATCTCCTATCCCTCCATAAACTCTGTAGTTTGATGGTGTACCTCCTATCCCTCCGTAAACTCTGTAGTGTTGATGGTGTACCTCCTATCCCTCAGTAAACTCTGTAGTGTTGATGGTGTACCTCCTATCCCTCCGTAAACTCTGTAGTGTTAATGACATACCTCCGTAAACTCTGTAGTGTTGATGGTGTACCTCCTATCCCTCCGTAATCTCTGTAGTGTTGATGGTGTACCTCCTATCCCTCCGTAAACTCTATAGTGTTGATGGTTATTCCTCCTATCCCTCCGTAAACTCTGTAGTGTTGATTGTTATTCCCCCTATCCCTCTGTAAACACTGTAGTGTTAATGGCGTACCTCCATAAACTCAGTAGTGTTGATGGTGTACCTCCTATCCTTCCGTAAACTCTGTAGTGTTAATGGCGTACCTCCGTAAACTCTGTAGTGTTGATGGTGTACCTCCTATCCCTCCGTAAACTCTGTAGTGTTAATGGCGTACCTCCGTAAACTCTGAAGTGTTGATGGTGTACCTCCTATCCTTCCGTTAACTCTAGTGTTGATGGTGTACCTCCTATCCCTCCGTAAACTCTGTAGTGTTAATGGTGTACCTCCTATCCCTCCGTAAACTCTGTAGTGTTAATGACGTACCTCCTATCCCTCCATAAACTCTATAGTGTTGATGGTGTACCTCCTCTCCCTCCGTAAACTCTGTAGTGTTGATGGCGTACCTCCTATCCCTCAGTAAACTCTGTAGTGTTGATGGTGTACCTCATATCCCTCCGTAAACTCTGTAGTGTTAATGGCATACCTCCTATCCCTCCGTAAACTCTGTAGTGTTGATGGTGTACCTCCTATCCCTCCGTAAACTCTGTGGTGTTAATGGTGTACCTCCTATCCCTCCGTAAACTCTGTAGTGTTGATGGTGTACCTCATATCCCTCCGTAAACTCTGTAGTGTTGATGGTGTACCTCCTATCCCTCCGTAAACTCTGTAATGTTGATGGTGTACCTCCTATCCCTCCGTAAACTCTGTAGTGTTGATGGTGTACCTCCTATCCCTCCGTAAACTCTGTAGTGTTAATGGCGTACCTCCTATCCCTCCGTAAACTCTGTAGTGTTGATGGTGTACCTCCTATCCCACCGTAAACTCTGTAGTGTTAATGGCGTACCTCCTATCCCTCCGTAAACTCTGTAGTGTTGATGGCGTACCTCTGTAAACTCTGTAGTGTTGATGGCGTACTTCCGTAAACTCTGTAGTGTTGATGGCGTACCTCCGTAAACTCTGTAGTGTTGATGACGTATCTCTTATCCCTCAGTAAACCCTGTAGTGTTGATGGCGTACCTCCGTAAACTCTGTAGTGTTGTTGGCGTACCTCCGTAAACTCTGTAATGTTGATGACGTATCTCCTATCCCTCCGTAATATCTGTAGTGTTGATGGTGTACCTCCTATCCCTCCGTAAACTCTATAGTGTTGATGGTTATTCCTCCTATCCCTCCGTATCATTATCATTATCATTATCATTATCATTATATTTATTTCTCCAATCAAACAATAAGAAATTGCAATACACTTTCATAATTAAATCAATACTTATAAATGATGACTGAAGCTGGCTGACTGCTAATAGCCTGGAGCTAGT
Source organism: Nemertoderma westbladi (assembly GCA_032718475.1). Lineage (NCBI taxonomy): Eukaryota > Metazoa > Xenacoelomorpha > Nemertodermatida > Nemertodermatidae > Nemertoderma > Nemertoderma westbladi. The sequence goes on along the minus strand of JAUCBJ010001905.1, from coordinate 22,089 downwards.
GGACGCAATCAGCCAGGTGTTAAGCTAAGTATCAGACATGAAATATTATTTTACTACCTTGGGTATTTATATTATGACACATTTTTTTATATCCTTAAATACTCTCCGGCCCAAAAAATGAAATATTTATAGAACCATTAACTAAATTTATTGTGATACTATTGACCGATACCTACTTGGTTGAGACTAAAATTTGAAATTGAAAGAGTGGATGATGGCGATTTTATTTAAATAGGAATGATGTTTAATTAATTGACCAAAACAGAGTAGATTCAGAGAAAAGTTATTGATAATTTATTTTATACAATTTGAAGTAAAAATAGTTAGGATGTTACGGGCGGCAATTTTTGTGAAGTCTTATATAGGTCAGGAAGTTAAATTTTAAATTTTGCACAAGAGTATCCAGTATATAAAAAAAAATAAAAAATAATAATAAATAAAACTCTGTAGTGTTGATGGTTATTCCTCCTATCCCTCCGTAAACTCTGTAGTGTTAATGGCGTACCTCCATAAACTCAGTAGTGTTGATGGTGTACCTCCTATCCCTCCGTAAACTCTGTAGTGTTAATGGTATACCTCCGTAAACTCTGTAGTGTTGATGGTGTACCTCCTATCCCTCCGTAAACTCTGTAGTGTTGATGGTGTACCTCCTATCCCTCCGTAAACTCTGTAGTGTTGATGGCGTACCTCCTATCCCTCCGTAAACTCTGTAGTGTTGATGGCGTACCTCCGTAAACTCTGTAGTGTTGATGGCGTACCTCCGTAAACTCTGTAGTGTTGATGACGTATATCATATCCCTCCGTAAACTCTGTAGTTTGATGGTGTACATCCTATCCCTCCGTAAACTCTGTAGTGTTGATGGTGTACCTCCTATCCCTCCGAAAACTCTGTTGTGTTGATGGAATACCTCCTATCCCTCCGTAAACTCTGTAGTGTTGATGGTGTACCTCCTATCCCTCCGAAAACTCTGTTGTGTTGATGGAATACCTCCTATCCCTCCGTAAACTCTGTAGTGTTGATGGTGTACCTCCGTAAACTCTGTAGTGTTGATGGTGTACCTCATATCCCTCCGTAAACTCTGTAGTGTTGAAGACGTATCTCCTATCCCTCAGTAAACTCTGTAGTGTTGATGGTGTACCTCCTATCCCTCCGTAAACTCTGTAGTGTTGATGGCATACCTCCGTAAACTCTGTAGTGTTGATGACGTATCTCCTATCCCTCCGTAAACTCTGTAGTGTTGATGGTGGACCTCCTATCCCTCTGTAAACTCTGTAGTGTTGATGGCGTACCTCCGTAAACTCTGTAGTGTTGATGGCGTACCTCCGTAAACTCTGTAGTGTTGATGGCGTAACTCCGTAAACTCTGTAGTGATGATGACGTATCTCCTATCCCTCCGTAAACTCTGTAGTTTGATGGTGTACCTCCTATCCCTCCGTAAACTCTGTAGTGTTGATGGTGTACCTCCTATCCCTCCGTAAACTCTGTAGTGTTGATGGTGTACCTCCTATCCCTCCGTAAACTCTGTAGTGTTGATGGCGTACCTCCGTAAACTCTGTAGTGTTGATGACGTATCTCCTATCCCTCTGTAAACTCTGTAGTGTTGATGGTGGACCTCCTATCCCTCCGTAAACTCTGTAGTGTTGATGGCGTACCTCCGTAAACTCTGTAGTGTTGATGGCGTACCTCCGTAAACTCTGTAGTGTTGATGGCGTAACTCCGTAAACTCTGTAGTGTTGATGACGTATCTCCTATCCCTCCGTAAACTCTGTAGTTTGATGGTGTACATCCTATCCCTCCGTAAACTCGGTAGTGTTGATGGTGTACCTTCTATCCCTCCGTAAACTCTGTCGTGTTGATGACGTATCTCTTATCCCTCAGTAAACTCTGTAGTGTTGATGGTGGACCTCCTATCCCTCCGTAAACTCTGTAGTGTTGATGGCGTACCTCCGTAAACTCTGTAGTGTTGATGGCGTACCTCCGTAAACTCTGTAGTGTTGATGGCGTAACTCTGTAGTGTTGATGACGTATCTCCTATCCCTCCATAAACTCTGTAGTTTGATGGTGTACCTCCTATCCCTCCGTAAACTCTGTAGTGTTGATGGTGTACCTCCTATCCCTCAGTAAACTCTGTAGTGTTGATGGTGTACCTCCTATCCCTCCGTAAACTCTGTAGTGTTAATGACATACCTCCGTAAACTCTGTAGTGTTGATGGTGTACCTCCTATCCCTCCGTAATCTCTGTAGTGTTGATGGTGTACCTCCTATCCCTCCGTAAACTCTATAGTGTTGATGGTTATTCCTCCTATCCCTCCGTAAATTCTGTAGTGTTGATTGTTATTCCCCCTATCCCTCTGTAAACACTGTAGTGTTAATGGCGTACCTCCATAAACTCAGTAGTGTTGATGGTGTACCTCCTATCCTTCCGTAAACTCTGTAGTGTTAATGGCGTACCTCCGTAAACTCTGTAGTGTTGATGGTGTACCTCCTATCCCTCCGTAAACTCTGTAGTGTTAATGGCGTACCTCCGTAAACTCTGAAGTGTTGATGGTGTACCTCCTATCCTTCCGTTAACTCTAGTGTTGATGGTGTACCTCCTATCCCTCCGTAAACTCTGTAGTGTTAATGGTGTACCTCCTATCCCTCCGTAAACTCTGTAGTGTTAATGACGTACCTCCTATCCCTCCATAAACTCTATAGTGTTGATGGTGTACCTCCTCTCCCTCCGTAAACTCTGTAGTGTTGATGGCGTACCTCCTATCCCTCAGTAAACTCTGTAGTGTTGATGGTGTACCTCATATCCCTCCGTAAACTCTGTAGTGTTAATGGCATACCTCCTATCCCTCCGTAAACTCTGTAGTGTTGATGGTGTACTTCCTATCCCTCCGTAAACTCTGTGGTGTTAATGGTGTACCTCCTATCCCTCCGTAAACTCTGTAGTGTTGATGGTGTACCTCATATCCCTCCGTAAACTCTGTAGTGTTGATGGTGTACCTCCTATCCCTCCGTAAACTCTGTAATGTTGATGGTGTACCTCCTATCCCTCCGTAAACTCTGTAGTGTTGATGGTGTACCTCCTATCCCTCCGTAAACTCTGTAGTGTTAATGGCGTACCTCCTATCCCTCCGTAAACTCTGTAGTGTTGATGGTGTACCTCCTATCCCACCGTAAACTCTGTAGTGTTAATGGCGTACCTCCTATCCCTCCGTAAACTCTGTAGTGTTGATGGTGTACCTCCTATCCCTCCGAAAACTCTGTAGTGTTGATGACGTTTTTCCTACCCCTCTGTAAACTCTGTAGTGTTGATGGTGTACCTCCATAAACTCTGTAGTGTTGAGGGTGTACCTCCTATCCCTCGTGAACTCTCTAGTGTTGATGGCGTACCTCCGTAAACTCTGTAGTGTTGATGACATATCTCCTATCCCTCCGTAAACTCTGTAGTGTTGATGGTGTACCTCATATCCCTCCGTAAACTCTGTAGTGTTGATGGCGTACCTCCTATCCCTCCGTAAACTCTGTAGTGTTGATGGTGTACCTTCTATCCCTCTGTAAACTCTGTCGTATTGATGACGTATCTCTTATCCCTCAGTAAACTCTGTAGTGTTGATGGTGGACCTCCTATCCCTCCGTAAACTCTGTAGTGTTGATGGCGTACCTCTGTAAACTCTGTAGTGTTGGTGGCGTACTTCCGTAAACTCTGTAGTGTTGATGGCGTACCTCCGTAAACTCTGTAGTGTTGATGACGTATCTCTTATCCCTCAGTAAACTCTGTAGTGTTGATGGTGGACCTCCTACCCCTCCATAAACTCTGTAGTGTTGATGGCGTACCTCCGTAAACTCTGTAGTGTTGATGGCGTACCTCCGTAAACTCTGTAGTGTTGATGACGTATCTCCTATCCCTCCGTAAACTCTGTAGTGTTGAAGACGTATCTCCTATCCCTCCGTAAACTCTGTAGTTTGATGGTGTACCTCCTATCCCTCCGTAATCTCTGTAGTGTTGATGGTGTACCTCCTATCCCTCCGTAAACTCTATAGTGTTGATGGTTATTCCTCCTATCCCTCCGTAAACTCTGTAGTGTTGATGGTTATTCCTCCTATCCCTCCGTAAACTCTCTAGTGTTGATGGCGTACCTCCGTAAACTCTGTAGTGTTGATGACATATCTCCTATCCCTCCGTAAACTCTGTAGTATTGATGACGTATCTCCTATCCCTCTGTAAACTCTGTAGTGTTGATGGCGTACCTCCTATCCCTCCATAAACTATGTAGTGTTGATGGTGGACCTCCTATCCCTCCGTAAACTCTGTAGTGTTGATGGCGTACCTCTGTAAACTCTGTAGTGTTGATGGCGTACTTCCGTAAACTCTGTAGTGTTGATGGCGTACCTCCGTAAACTCTGTAGTGTTGATGACGTATCTCTTATCCCTCAGTAAACTCTGTAGTGTTGATGGTGGACCTCCTATCCCTCCGTAAACTCTGTAGTGTTGATGGCGTACCTCTGTAAACTCTGTAGTGTTGATGGCGTACTTCCGTAAACTCTGTAGTGTTGATGGCGTACCTCCGTAAACTCTGTAGTGTTGATGACGTATCTCTTATCCCTCAGTAAACCCTGTAGTGTTGATGGCGTACCTCCGTAAACTCTGTAGTGTTGTTGGCGTACCTCCGTAAACTCTGTAATGTTGATGACGTATCTCCTATCCCTCCGTAATATCTGTAGTGTTGATGGTGTACCTCCTATCCCTCCGTAAACTCTATAGTGTTGATGGTTATTCCTCCTATCCCTCCGTAAACTCTGTAGTGTTGATGGTTATTCCTCCTATCCCTCCGTAAACTCTGTAGTGTTAATGGCGTACCTCCATAAACTCAGTAGTGTTGATGGTGTACCTCCTATCCCTCCGTAAACTCTGTAGTGTTAATGGTATACCTCCGTAAACTCTGTAGTGTTGATGGTGTACCTCCTATCCCTCCGTAAACTCTGTAGTGTTAATGGCGTACCTCCGTAAACTCTGTAGTGTTGATGGTGTACCTCCTATCCTTCCGTTAACTCTGTAGTGTTGATGGTGGACCTCCTATCCCTCCGTAAACTCTGTAGTGTTAATGGCGTACCTCCTATCCCTCCATAAACTCTGTAGTGTTGATCGTGTACCTCCTATCCCTCCGTAAACTCTGTAGTGTTGATGGTGTACCTCCTATCCCTCCGTAAACTCTGTAGTGTTGATGGCGTACCTCCTATCCCTCCATAAACTCTGTAGTGTTGATGGCGTGCCTCCTATCCCTCCGTAAACTCTGTAGTGTTGATGGTGTACCTCCTATCCCTCCATAAACTCTGTAGTGTTGATGGTGTACCTCCTATCCCTCAGTAAACTCTGTAGTGTTGATGGCGTACCTCCTATCCCTCCGTAAACTCTGTAGTGTTGATGGCGTACCTCCTATCCCTCCGTAAACTCTGTAGTATTGATGGTGTACCTCCGTAAACTCTGTAGTGTTGATGGTGTACCTCCTATCCCTCCGTAAACTCTGTAGTGTTGATGGCGTACCTCCTATCCCTCCGTATACTCTGTAGTGTTGATGGTGTACCTCCGTAAACTCTGTAGTGTTGATGGTGTACCTCCTATCCCTCCGTAAACTCTGTAGTGTTGATGGCGTACCTCCTATCCCTCCATAAACTCTGTAGTGTTGATGGCGTACCTCCTATCCCTCAGTAAATTCTGTAGTGTTGATGGTGTACCTCCTATTCCTCCGTAAACTCTTTAGTGTTAATGGCGTACCTCCTATCCCTCCGTAAACTCTATAGTGTTGATGGTGTACCTCCTATCCCTCCGTAAACTCTTTGGTGTTAATGGTCTACCTGCTATCCCTCCGTAAACTCTGTAGTGTTGATGGTCTACCTCCTATCCCTCCGTAAACTCTGTAGTGTTGATGGTCTACCTCCTATCCCTCCGTAAACTCTGTAGTGTTGATGGTGTACCTCCTATCCCTCCGTAAACTCTGTAGTGTTGATGGTGTACCTCCTATCCCTCCGTAACCTCTGTAGTGTTGATGGTGTACCTCCTATCCCTCCGTAAACTCTGTAGTGTTAATGGCGTACCTCCTATCCCTCCGTAAACTCTGTAGTGTTGATGGCGTACCTCCTATCCCTCCATAAACTCTGTAGTGTTGATGGCGTACCTCCTATCCCTCAGTAAATTCTGTAGTGTTGATGGTGTACCTCCTATTCCTCCGTAAACTCTTTAGTGTTAATGGCGTACCTCCTATCCCTCCGTAAACTCTATAGTGTTGATGGTGTACCTCCTATCCCTCCGTAAACTCTGTGGTGTTAATGGTCTACCTCCTATCCCTCCGTAAACTCTGTAGTGTTGATGGTCTACCTCCTATCCCTCCGTAAACTCTGTAGTGTTGATGGTCTACCTCCTATCCCTCCGTAAACTCTGTAGTGTTGATGGCGTACCTCCTATCCCTCCATAAACTCTGTAGTGTTATGGCGTACCTCCTATCCCTCCGTAAACTCTGTGGTGTTAATGGTGTACCTTCTATCCCTCCGTAAACTCTGTAGTGTTGATGGTGTACCTCCTATCCCTCCGTAAACTCTGTAGTGTTGATGGTCTACCTCCTATCCCTCCGTAAACTCTGTAGTGTTGATGGTGTACCTCCTATCCTTCCGTTAACTCTGTAGTGTTGATGGTGTACCTCCTATCCCTCCGTAAACTCTGTAGTGTTGATGGTGTACCTCCTATCCCTCCATAAACTCTGTAGTGTTGATGGTCTACCTCCTATCCCTCCGTAAACTCTGTAGTGTTGATGGTGTACCTCCTATCCTTCCGTTAACTCTGTAGTGTTGATGGTGTACCTCCTATCCCTCCGTAAACTCTGTAGTGTTGATGGTGTACCTCCTATCCTTCCGTTAACTCTGTAGTGTTGATGGTGTACCTCCTATCCCTCCGTAAACTCTGTAGTGTTGATGGTGTACCTCCTATCCCTCCGAAAACTCTGTAGTGTTGATGACGTATCTCCTACCCCTCTGTAAACTCTGTAGTGTTGATGGTGTACCTCCGTAAACTCTGTAGTGTTGAGGGTGTACCTCCTATCCCTCCGTGAACTCTCTAGTGTTGATGGCGTACCTCCGTAAACTCTGTAGTGTTGATGGTGTACCTCCTGTCCCTCCGTAAACTCTGTAGTGTTTAGGGTGTACCTCCTATCCCTCCGTCAACTCTCTAGTGTTGATGGCGTACCTCCGTAAACTCTGTAGTGTTGATGGTGTACCTCCTATCCCTCCGTAAACTCTGTAGTGTTGATGGTCTACCTCCTATCCCTCCGTAAACTCTGTAGTGTTGATGGTGTACCTCCTATCCCTCCGTAAACTCTGTAGTGTTGATGGTGTACCTCCTATCCCTCCGTAACCTCTGTAGTGTTGATGGTGTACCTCCTATCCCTCCGTAAACTCTGTAGTGTTAATGGCGTACCTCCTATCCCTCCGTAAACTCTGTAGTGTTGATGGCGTACCTCCTATCCCTCCATAAACTCTGTAGTGTTGATGGCGTACCTCCTATCCCTCAGTAAATTCTGTAGTGTTGATGGTGTACCTCCTATTCCTCCGTAAACTCTTTAGTGTTAATGGCGTACCTCCTATCCCTCCGTAAACTCTATAGTGTTGATGGTGTACCTCCTATCCCTCCGTAAACTCTGTGGTGTTAATGGTCTACCTCCTATCCCTCCGTAAACTCTGTAGTGTTGATGGTCTACCTCCTATCCCTCCGTAAACTCTGTAGTGTTGATGGTCTACCTCCTATCCCTCCGTAAACTCTGTAGTGTTGATGGCGTACCTCCTATCCCTCCATAAACTCTGTAGTGTTATGGCGTACCTCCTATCCCTCCGTAAACTCTGTGGTGTTAATGGTGTACCTTCTATCCCTCCGTAAACTCTGTAGTGTTGATGGTGTACCTCCTATCCCTCCGTAAACTCTGTAGTGTTGATGGTCTACCTCCTATCCCTCCGTAAACTCTGTAGTGTTGATGGTGTACCTCCTATCCTTCCGTTAACTCTGTAGTGTTGATGGTGTACCTCCTATCCCTCCGTAAACTCTGTAGTGTTGATGGTGTACCTCCTATCCCTCCATAAACTCTGTAGTGTTGATGGTCTACCTCCTATCCCTCCGTAAACTCTGTAGTGTTGATGGTGTACCTCCTATCCTTCCGTTAACTCTGTAGTGTTGATGGTGTACCTCCTATCCCTCCGTAAACTCTGTAGTGTTGATGGTGTACCTCCTATCCTTCCGTTAACTCTGTAGTGTTGATGGTGTACCTCCTATCCCTCCGTAAACTCTGTAGTGTTGATGGTGTACCTCCTATCCCTCCGAAAACTCTGTAGTGTTGATGACGTATCTCCTACCCCTCTGTAAACTCTGTAGTGTTGATGGTGTACCTCCGTAAACTCTGTAGTGTTGAGGGTGTACCTCCTATCCCTCCGTGAACTCTCTAGTGTTGATGGCGTACCTCCGTAAACTCTGTAGTGTTGATGGTGTACCTCCTGTCCCTCCGTAAACTCTGTAGTGTTTAGGGTGTACCTCCTATCCCTCCGTCAACTCTCTAGTGTTGATGGCGTACCTCCGTAAACTCTGTAGTGTTGATGGTGTACCTCCTATCCCTCCGTAAAATCTGTAGTGTTGAGGGTGTACCTCCTATCCCTCCATAAACTCTGTAGTGTTGATGGCGTGCCTCCTATCCTTCCGTAAACTCTGTAGTGTTGATGGTGTACCTCCGTAAACTCTGTAGTGTTGATGGTGTACCTCCTATCCCTCCGTAAACTCTGTAGTGTTGATGGCGTACCTCCTATCCCTCAGTAAACTCTGTAGTGTTGATGGTGTACCTCCTATCCCTCCGTAAACTCTGTAGTGTTAATGGCGTACCTCCTATCCCTCCGTAAACTCTACAGTGTTGATGGTGTACCTCCTATCCCTCCGTAAACTCTGTAGTGTTGATGGTGTACCTCCGAACCCTCCGTAAACTCTGTGGTGTTAATGGTGTACCTCCTATCCCTCCGTAAACTCTGTAGTGATGATGGTGTACCTCCTATCCCTCCGTAAACTCTGTAGTGTTGATGGTGTACCTCCTATCCCTCTGTAAACTCTGTAGTGTTGATGGTGTACCTCCTATCCCTCCGTAAACTCTGTAGTGTTGATGGCGTTCCTCCGTAAACTCTGTAGTGTTGATGGTGTACCCCCTATCCCTCCGTAAACTCTGTAGTGTTGATGGCGTACCTCCGTAAACTCTGTAGTGTTGATGGTGTACCTCCTATCCCTCCGTAAAATCTGTAGTGTTGAGGGTGTACCTCCTATCCCTCCATAAACTCTGTAGTGTTGATGGCGTGCCTCCTATCCTTCCGTAAACTCTGTAGTGTTGATGGTGTACCTCCGTAAACTCTGTAGTGTTGATGGTGTACCTCCTATCCCTCCGTAAAATCTGTAGTGTTGATGGCGTACCTCCTATCCCTCAGTAAACTCTGTAGTGTTGATGGTGTACCTCCTATCCCTCCGTAAACTCTGTAGTGTTAATGGCGTACCTCCTATCCCTCCGTAAACTCTACAGTGTTGATGGTGTACCTCCTATCCCTCCGTAAACTCTGTAGTGTTGATGGTGTACCTCCGAACCCTCCGTAAACTCTGTGGTGTTAATGGTGTACCTCCTATCCCTCCGTAAACTCTGTAGTGATGATGGTGTACCTCCTATCCCTCCGTAAACTCTGTAGTGTTGATGGTGTACCTCCTATCCCTCTGTAAACTCTGTAGTGTTGATGGTGTACCTCCTATCCCTCCGTAAACTCTGTAGTGTTGATGGCGTTCCTCCGTAAACTCTGTAGTGTTGATGGTGTACCCCCTATCCCTCCGTAAACTCTGTGGTGTTAATGGCGTACCTCCTATCCCTCCGTAAACTCTGTAGTGTTGATGGTGTACCTCCTATCCCTCCGTAAACTCTGTAGTGTTGATGGTGTACCTCCTATCCCTCCGTAAACTCTGTAGTGTTGATGGTGTACCTCCCATCCCTCCATAAACTCTGTAGTGTTGATGGAGTACCTCCTATCCCTCCGTAAACTCTGTAGTGTTTATGGTGTACCTCCTATCCCTCCGTAAACTCTGTAGTGTTGATGGTGTACCTCCCATCCCTCCATAAACTCTATAGTGTTAATGGCGTACCTCCTATCCCTCCGTAAACTCTGTAGTGTTGATGGTGTACCTCCTATCCCTCCGTAAACTCTGTAGTGTTGATGGTGTACCTCCTATCCCTCCGTAAACTCTGTAGTGTTTATGGTGTACCTCCCATCCCTCCGTAAACTCTGTAGTGTTGATGGTGTACCTCCTATCCCTCCGTAAACTCTGTAGTGTTGATGGTGTACCTCCTATCCCTCCGGAAACTCTGTAGTGTTGATGGTGTACCTCCTATCCCTCCGTAACCTCTGTAGTGTTGATGGTGTACCTCCTATCCCTCCGTAAACTCTGTAGTGTTAATGGCGTACCTCCTATCCCTCCGTAAACTCTGTAGTGTTGATGGTGTACCTCGTATCCCTCTGTAAACTCGGTAATGTTGATGGTGTACCTCCTATCCCTCCGTAAACTCTGTAGTGTTGATGGCGTACCTCCTATCCCTCCGTAAACTCTGTAGTGTTGATGGTGTACCTCCTATCCCTCCGTAAACTCTGTAGTGTTGATGGCGTACCTCCTATCCCTCCGTAAACTCTGTAGTGTTGATGGTGTACCTCCTATCCCTCCGTAAACTCTGTAGTGTTGATGGTGTACCTCCTATCCCTCCGTAAACTCTGTAGTGTTGATGGTGTACCTCCCATCCCTCCATAAACTCTGTAGTGTTGATGGTGTACCTCCTATCCCTCCGTAAACTCTGTAGTGTTGATGGCGTACCTCCTATCCCTCCGTAAACTCTGTAGTGTTGATGGTGTACCTCCTATCCCTTCCGTAAACTCTGTAGTGTTGATGGTGTACCTCCTATCCCTCCGTAAACTCTGTAGTGTTGATGGTGTACCTCCTATCCCTCCGTAAACTCTGTAGTGTTGATGGTGTACCTCCTATCCCTCCGTAAACTCTGTAGTGTTGATGGTGTACCTCCCATCCCTCCATAAACTCTGTAGTGTTGATGGTGTACCTCCTATCCCTCCGTAAACTCTGTAGTGTTAATGGTGTACCTCCTATCCCTCCGTAAACTCTGTAGTGTTGATGGTGTACCTCCCATCCCTCCATAAACTCTATAGTGTTAATGGCGTACCTCCTATCTCTCCGTAAACTCTGTAGTGTTGATGGTGTACCTCCTATCCCTCCGTAAACTCTGTAGTGTTGATGGTGTACCTCCCATCCCTCCATAAACTCTATAGTGTTAATGGCGTACCTCCTATCCCTCCGTAAACTCTGTAGTGTTGATGGTGTACCTCCTATCCCTCCGTAAACTCTGTAGTGTTGATGGTGTACCTCCTATCCCTCCGTAAACTCTGTAGTGTTTATGGTGTACCTCCCATCCCTCCATAAACTCTGTAGTGTTGATGGTCTACCTCCTATCCCTCCGTAAACTCTGTAGTGTTAATGGCGTACCTCCTATCCCTCCGTAAACTCTGTGGTGTTAATGGTGTACCTCCTATCCCTCCGTAAACTCTGTAGTGTTGATGGTGTACCTCCGTAAACTCTGTATTGTTGATGGTGTACTTCCTATCCCTCCGTAAACTCTGTAGTGTTAATGGCGTACCTCCTATCCCTCCGTAAACTCTGTAGTGTTGATGGTGTACCCCTATCCCTCCGTAAACTCTGTAGTGTTAATGGTGTACCTCCTATCCCTCCGTGAACTCTCTAGTGTTGATGGTGTACCTCCTATCCCTCCGTAAACTCTGTAGTCTTGATGGTGTACCTCCGTAAACTCTGTAGTGTTGATGGTGTACCTCCTATCCCTCCGTGAACTCTGTAGTGTTGATGGTGTACCTCCTATCCCTCCGTAAACTCTGTAGTGTTGATGGTCTACCTCCTATCCCTTAGTAAACTCTGTAGTGTTGATGGTGTACCTCCTATCCCTCCGTAAACTCTGTAGTGTTGATGGTCTACCTCCTATCCCTCAGTAAACTCTGTAGTGTTGATGGTGTACCTCCTATCCCTCCGTAAACTCTGTAGTGTTGATGGTGTACCTCCTATCCCTCCGTAAACTCTGTGGTGTTGATGGTGTACCTCCTATCCCTCCGTAAACTCTGTAGTGTTGATGGTCGTACCTCCTATCCCTCCGTAAACTCTGTAGTGTTGATGGCGTACCTCCTATCCCTCCGTAAACTCTGTAGTGTTGATGGTCGTACCTCCTATCCCTCCGTAAACTCTGTAGTGTTGATGGTGTACCTCCTATCCCTCCATAAACTCTGTAGTGTTGATGGTGTACCTCCTATCCCTCCGTAAACTCTGTGGTGTTAATGGCGTACCTCCTATCCCTCCGTAAACTCTGTAGTGTTGATGGTGTACCTCCTATCCCTCCGTAAACTCTGTGGTGTTAATGGTGTACCTCGTAAGCTAAACATGTGTGTTAAACATACATAACTGATGTGTAACCCTTATGGAACCAATTATTTTTATGTGTTGCTTAACATTTGGTTACCACTTAGATACCAATGTGTTTCTACTGTGATTGCCACCAGTTTGTCACACATTAGAAAACACAATCATAAAACATACACTTGTTTTCATGACGTTGGTTTTACACATCTCGAACATGAAACACATGAGATGCACATACTCATTTTTCACTGGGAAGAATGCATCGCGAATTTCACGAAATTAATGAAATTTAGTGTTAACCAAATACTAAAGGTGGAGCTTCGAAAAAGTTACGATCTTCCCATGAATTTTTAAAATCCCGTTCGGTTTTTAGTTAGGCAGAGTTAGAATATTATGTTTCGGTAATCGGGTACTGTAAAGCCAGCTACTTAATTTGTATTGACTTCACTTTATTGTTTTGTGTTCGTGTAAGGGTTAGGGTACGTACTTGGGGGGACTATGTTTTGTACATGGGGGGCTCTGTTTTTTTACCTGGTGGAGTCTGTGTTTACTTTTGTACCTGAGAGGAGGAGGGGGGGGGGGGGGGGGGGGGGGGGGGTGGTGGTGTTTGACGTCTGTTTTTTGTGTTTGTATTACTAATTGTATTTGTACGGTGCTGTAGGGGGCTTGCTGGGGAAACCACAACAACGCATTAGACTAGCCTGTCCACTCTATGTATTTGGTTTACGTATGGCCCTCACCTTCCCTGAAGTATTTTTAGCTAACATTATTGAGACGGGGGTAGGGGTGCAATTGACGCAAATCCATTATCTATTTGGGGGAATCAGAGGGTTATGCTATGGTATTCGATATGTTGGGCTGTTATTCTAACCAAAACAGTAATCCAGAGTCAATAGCACAGGCTACAGTTTAATTTTGCTCTAATATATCAGATACGTAGATACGCGAGGGTTCAATGTCAAAAGTACCCCCCATTTTCTCTATTCTCGACTAATATTATTTGAAGTTGATTGTGATCCCTCCCTAGTTATTATTAAGCAATAAATGTTATAATAATTATATGAACTTTCAAACCTGACGTGACAGAAGACCATTTTTACGTACATTTATTGGATATCCCACGCTGATATAAATGGTATCTGCCAATCACTATTTGGTTGTTTTATCTCTCTCAATGTTTTTATATTCCACTTAATGAATATAATTATATTATACTAATTGATTTACTAGTAAGTGGATCACGATTCATCTTACTAAACCAAGAAGCCTTTGAATTAATATTAAACGTTTCAAGTTGATTTAGTTACGGAATTATTCATCAATTGATATACATACTTTATATATTTATTTATATTTTTAGTGGGGCAAGTTTAGTGGTTTGTGTCAGATTCTCCAGGGGTTGTCCTAGGTGGGGGATACCTGCCCGATATGGAGAAGTTACTGACTTTTACCATCTGGTCTTCCTTGACAGGATATCAACAGAGAAAGGGGTAGACCAGCTGACTTCTCCCTCTCCTGCAGAACGGATGGATGGCTGGCAGCTGGCCAGGATGGTAGTTGTCGCCGGTGGGGCACCTGATCTGTGTGGTATTTTGTTACCAAGTTGGCTCTCGGGGGTGGTGGTGCAATTTTGTTACTACTATTAGTATTTTACGAATTTTGTTTCAACGGGTAGGGAATTTGGTCTTTCTAGTTGGGAACTTTGTTTCTATGGGATCTTCAAAGATATGTTCCTGTTATTGCGAACTTTGTTCCTGTTATTGCGATCTTTCTTGTTATTATTGCGAACTTTTTCCATGTTATGGCGAACTTTATTCCTATTATTGCGAGCTTTGTTCCTATTATTGCGAACTTTGTTCCTATTATTGCGAACTTTGTTCCTATTATTAAGAACGTTGTTTATACCAGTGTAAACTTTGTTCCTATTTTTGCCAACTTTGTTCCTATTTTTGCCAACTTTGTGCCTATTATTGAGAACATTGTTCATACCAGTGTGAACTTTGTTTACACCATTGCGATCCATTTAGTTGCTCTTACTTACTGCATAGTTGGATTACAATTTTATCCAACTATGCAAAGGATGTGAAAATTCGGTAATCAAACAATTTTTTTTGGTATCCATATATATTAAAGCTCATCTATCCCATCATAGTAGACATGTACCGTACAACAAGAGTCCCACAATAAATGAAAACAAATAAGTTGGTGCCAGTTCCCAAGAAGGGCAACCTAACACTCTATGGTTCTTTTCGGGGAATCTCATTGATCTCGATTGCTGCAAAACTATACAATAGAATTCTATTAAATCGCATCAGGGATCCCATTGAGAGACTGCTACGTGGAAATCAGAATGGGTTCCGTAAAGGTCGTGGGACCATGGAGCCCATTTTGGCACTTAGAAGGATAATTGAAGAGTTATCAAAAAAGAAAGACAGGCATCTGGCTGTTATCTTTGTTGACTTCTTCAAGGCCTTTGATTCAGTCTCTCGCTCACGTATGTTCAGCATACTTTCATTATATGGGATTCCTGATGAAATTATTGCAGCAATCAGATCAGTATACGATGGTTCGACAACATTTGTGTCTACTGTTGATGGTGACACAGAACCATTTGAAGTGTTATGGGGCGTCCTCCAAGGAGACACACTTGCACCATTCTTGTTCATTATTGTGGTTGACTATGTTCTACGCATGTCCTTAGATCATCATAATGATGATGGGGTGATGATAACTCCACCTACTGGCTCCAGAAGTCGAGGAAATCCTGCCAAGTACCTAACTGATCTAGACTTTGCTGATGACTTAGGAGTACTCTCAGAATCATTAGAGGGAGCCCAGCGGCTCCTCAGCTCATTAGAACATGCTGCTTCTAGTGTTGGTCTTTTTATTAACTCCAGAAAGACCAAAATTCTGACAGTTAACTTTGAAAGTCCTCAGCAAGTCTCTGATCGGATGAGCATAAGCTCAAAGGATGGTATGCTTGAGCATGTGGACGACTTCTGTTACCTGGGATCATGGATCCGGAAGTCAGGTGAGGACCTTCGAATACGTAAGGGAAAGGCATGGGCAGCCTTGAATAGGCTTTCCAGGATTTGGAAGTCACCTAGAATTAATCGGAAACTTAAGGTCCGATTATTCAGAGCAGCAGTAGTTCCAGTACTCCTCTACGGGAGTCCATGCTGGGCTCTAACTGCTGAGGACACCAAATCTCTGGATGGCACATTCACAAGAATGCTACGCCGGGTACATTGTGTCAAGTACAATGCACACATATATACACTATATAACTATATAACTATATAACTATATACACTATACACTATATAACATTGGAGGTGTCTCATTGGTTCCCCCAAGCTTGACACTAGAACAAAATCGCCTCCGCATTGCAGGACATTGCTTTCGCCGTGAGGACCAGCCAGTGCATAATCTTGTACTTTGGCAGCCTCATGGAGTGAATAAGCATGGTGGACAGCCCATGAATTTCTTCAGACGCATCTTAAAGGACACTGGCCTTAAAGATGCGGATGATCTAGCAAATGTCATGGGTGATAGGGAGTTGTGGCGGTGCAATTTTGTTGACAAGCCGGCACAGCATTCTTATAAATGCAGCTGCAATGCAGCATGCCGATCCTAGTAGTAGACTATCCTATAATGTATAATCCAACCGATACGTATAATATTATTCCATAATTTTGAATACCTCCACAGTCTAAACATTTTTATGCATTAATTATTTTAAAGTGTACTTGATTGTAAATTGTTGCAGTCAATTTTACGTGTCCAAGGAAATAAATTTACTCCACTTGGAGTGTATATATGAAAAATAAATAATTTTGAATGTCAAAGTTGATAAAATAGTTGGCGATTGGGGAGTTGTATTACCTAGTTGATCGATCAGATGACCCATTTGAGGAGCTGGGTACTTATGCTTCTCATGAAATCACGCGAAATTTGAACGGCATGAAAGCAATTATTTCAGCAATCTGCACGCTTGTTGTAATTCATCAGCGAACCGTAGGTCTAGCTACTGCAATATTGTAGTTGTGAGTGGAATACAATTCGCATTAGGACAAAATTATTTCGCATGGAACAAAATTTGTAATCATATGAACAAAGTTCGTAAGTTCGCAATCGATTTGCGAGTGAGACAGAATAATTCATTTTCATATGAACAAAATTCGTTGAAATAGGTAAAAAAAAAATAGGTCAAGTCCTACACACCTACAGCATAGGTAGGAGGAGTTCATTAATAATTGCATTAATTGGACAAGACTCTTTCCATATAGAATGACTCAGGAAACACATATCATGACCTGACCCTTAAGTCAATTAAGTATTATAACGATAGCGTGGCCTGGTAACATTATAATATTCAATGTAATAATTACTTTTTTTATCTTTCTTAAAGCCGGCACATTTTAAATATTAAAATAAATCGTCACAAACTCACTTTCGCTAATATTTGTAATATTTTAATATATTCAAGTTGAGGTAATACACAGACAATTTAATATCCTTTGCTCTGTGGCCAACATATCCGTGGATCTAACATCATTACGAATTCCCAAGCCCCGCTCTCGCGGCCCTGTACTTTTTAATAGGATTTGGCGGCTACCTGGACTCGAATGGACTCGCTGCTCCCACTTATTGCTTACGGCGTATATGGGCGTTTCCCGTCATAACATTACTGCCAGGCCGCCTTCTTGCTACCATAGCAACAACGGTGTGTTTGAGTAGGAGAACAGTGTACTCGCCTACACTACTGTTTGTTGCCGCATTTTGCTGTACATATTGGTAAAGGTAAAGGAAATGGTTGTCGATTCTATAGAATTTAATTTACATAAAATCAACTTAATAAGATACAGCCAAGTAAAGCATTTTCATATTGGGATGCTTTTAGAGACAAATGTCTAGACAATAATGCTATCTTGCTTTTATCTTGCTCGTCAAAACAAACCGTCACATGAAGCAAAGCTACCGGTAGCTGTCTACTTTACGTAGACTAGTTTACAATCGTATCGGTAATCCTAATTATCTATCGTCTGGCTCATTTCAATTAAATATATTTGATTTCACATTTAAATATCATCATGGCTAATTGTTATCCCAATGCAAAGCGATAAATTGGAATTGGAGTAATTATGTAATCTTCGCCCTTGTGAAGAGTACACCAGGTTTGGCCCCTTTCTGCCGTTATATTTCACTTTGCAGTTACCCCCATGTGAAGAATACCAGGTTTTCACCAAAACCACAGGTTACAGAAGGGCTGAATTTAACCAAAACAATAAACGAATTAGTATATGTACAGGTTATAAGACAGAAATAAGTGCTATAAAACACTTAATAAAGATAAATTAAAAAAAAATAAAAAATATTCATATATAAAATTCCAATAAAAAGTCGACCGAAAAGTGAAATCCTGGTATTCTTCACATGGGCGCCAGGTTTTCACTTTTCGGTCGAATTGTTATTGAAGTTTTATATTATGAAAAATCTTTATTTTTTTAAATTTCTCCTTAGTATAGTAAGTGTTTTAAAGCGTTTATTTCTATCTTAAAAGCTGTTCAGGTACTAATTCGTTTATTGTTTTGGTTAGATTCAGCCCTTCTATAACCTGTGGTTTTAGTGGTATCCTGGTATTCTTAACATCAAGGTAAACTGCAAAGTTAAATATAATAGCTTGTATACTTCATGCGTAAACTTTTTTACCGTGTGAAAACTTTCAGACAATTTTATTGGGCAATCGTTTCGCATTCCATGTAGGCCTATTGTAATGCCAACGGAATTCATAATCCTATACACTGATAATAAAT
Organism: Nemertoderma westbladi; assembly: GCA_032718475.1. Lineage (NCBI taxonomy): Eukaryota > Metazoa > Xenacoelomorpha > Nemertodermatida > Nemertodermatidae > Nemertoderma > Nemertoderma westbladi. Next base: position 3,752 of record JAUCBJ010001905.1, on the reverse strand, counting down.
AGTAATTAAATATGGTGGTTTACGCCCTCCGAACGCAGAAAGGTTGTAGTTATTTATTATTAATAATGTACTGAAACAAAACAAGATATTTGGCACATACAATATACGAAAGTACTTATCTAAAGATATACAAATACAGACTACCACTACTACTGGACTCTCATCATCACTACTAGAGGTGTAGCAATCATAGTAAAAATTACATTCGCTCTCAATAATCGTGGGAATAAAATACCTCCAATCTCAGCGCAGGACAATGTGGGTGGACAATAATAATTAACAACAACACAAAGAATTCAAATTGGCCAAGAACAATCACATCTATTGATGACTGTATATATATTGAATATACGCCCGTGATAAGCTCGCCATTGGGTTAACCCCAGAGCCCCGAAATTTATCACTGAAACATTATAGGATTAGGGTGGATATATAATTATTCAAATTGTGTTACTAGTTTTACTTAAACGACAGGTCATTTAGTCAGTATTTGTACAAATAAATGTTTAAGTCTTTACACGTTTGCCACCCATATGTCACAGCATTCTAATATAAGGGTCCTGCTGATGATTTGAGAATAGCAAATACTGAAGCCTGAACGTGACTGCGGATAAGTGTGACACAACATAGGTACTGTGTCGGAAGCCACACACAGGGTCTGTTTACTGTTTCGGACACTACATAGGTCTGTGTCGGGAACCACACACAGGGTCTGTATCCTGTTTCTGACGGGGGAATCTGACCCTACATAAGGTCTGTGTCGGAAACCACACACAGGGTCTGTTTCCTGTTTCGGACCCTACATAAGGTCTGTGTCGGAAACCACACACAGGGTCTGTTTCCTGTTTCGGACCCTACATAAGGTCTGTGTCGGAAACCACACACAGGCTGGGGTCGGAAACCACACACAGGGTATGTTTCCTGTTTCGGACACTACAGGAGGTCTGTGTCGGAAACCACACACAGGGTCTGTTTCCTGTTTCGGACCCTACATAAGGTCTGTGTCGGAAACCACACACAGGGTATGTTTCCTGTTTCGGACACAACAGAAGGTCTGTGTCGGAAGCCACACACAGGGTATGTTTCCTGTTTCGGACACTACAGAAGGTCTGTGTCGGAAACCACACACAGGGTATGTTTCCTGTTTCGGACACTACAGAAGGTCTGTGTCGGAAACCATACACAGGGCCTGTTTCCTGTTTCGGACCCTACATAAGGTCTGTGTCGGAAACCACACACAGGGTATGTTTCCTGTTTCGGACACTACAGAAGGTCTGTGTCGGAAACCACACACAGGGTCTGTTTCCTGTTTCGGACCCTACATAAGGTCTGTGTCGGAAACCACACACAGGGTATGTTTCCTGTTTCGGACACTACAGAAGGTCTGTGTCGGAAGACACACACAGGGTATGTTTCCTGTTTCGGACACTACAGAAGGTCTGTGTCGGAAACCACACACAGGGTATGTTTCCTGTTTCGGACACTACAGAAGGTCTGTGTCGGAAACCACACACAGGGTCTGTTTCCTGTTTCGGACCCTACATAAGGTCTGGGTCGGAAGCCACACACAGGGTCTGTTTCCTGTTTCGGACCCTACATAAGGTCTGTGTCGGAAACCACACACAGGGTCTGTTTCCTGTTTCGGACACTACATAAGGACTGAGTCGTATCATAATGAACACACAGGTACAGTGTTGGACCCTACAACGGACTTCATTCGGACCCAACAACAGACAGGGACTGTGTCGTTATGAAATATGATGAAGATATGATGTGATATGATATGATGTGATATATAATATGAATAAGGTTCGACAGTTGTGGTGTAGACTAATAATTGTTATAATTATATGTTAGAATTATGTGATAACTGCCCCCATTACGGAACCCACTTCCGCCATGTTGCCGCCAGAGCGCAAGTCTCACTAGTCACTGGTAATGCAGTGCTGGTGTAAATTATGACTGTTTTGGCAATTGTTCGTTCAGTAATGATTGGTTGGTTGTAAACGCAGCTGCTGTACTCCAGGTTGTTAATGCAATAGTTACTGTTGACGTCAAGAAAGTCATGGGACCTGAGGTGTGGGTGTGGTGATGCAACCTTTTAGGATTAGTAGGATCCTAGCACTCCAAAGAAACCAACCAACCAGGAAAGTTGCCCTTTCTACTAGAAAACTTATCAGGAACACCAACCAATGGAGCAGGTTTCCACTAGGATTCCATTCAAGATGTGCTAATCTACATGCCATTGGTTGCCGCCGTTGTTTTTGTAGCTATATTTAGATTCACAGTTAAAAACTACAGATACGTCAATGTTTTTATTTTAAATATTTAGAGTATACCGGTAGTTATGTAGTTTGGAATCGATGTTATTATATCTTGTTTATATTTGCTGAACCTACCATTTTGTTTATTTTTGAAACTGAAAATTATTATTCCATTCTTGGCCATTGCATAAGAAAATTGTTGTTTGTTCTGTTGTTTACTGCTGAACTGCTCCAACACTGCACACTAGGTAAGTTATATTTAGTAAATATTATTGTAATTCTATTCGATCTCTGCCAATCAGAATGATTTCTAGATTTCCGTTCATAAATAAAAGTATTATAGGAATTTTGAATGAGCAATATTTCATGTTTAGTGTCCTAAAAAACTAACGTTCATAGATTAAACAATATACAAAATATGACCATCATTAGGCAGGTGGAACCCAGAAACTTCTGGTTTATGGATGGGTGACAGTGAAGTCCAGGGCTTATCCATTGGACCATAGAGAGAAGTGGAGAAAAGCTCTCAAAGGGTGAAGGGGTAAACTCTAACATTAACATTATTAACATTAGACAACACGGTCTACCTATTATGTTGGAGACCACAACAAGAACAATAAATACAATACTAAGGAATAACCTAGACTTATAGACTCAAGTCACTGATATTCTACGGTACATGTAAATTCCAAACCTGCAAACATAATTAATTAATTGTAGGCCTACATAGAATGACTGGCTAGAATACGCTCACGTGACATGCATGGCTACTACGTAAACCAAAATATTAGTCTACAAAAAATAAGTATGGATTACGATTACGCAATTGTAATTGGCTGATAGGGCAATACAAATCATAATAGTTCTACAGTAATGGCTCAATTAGTTTTCGGGCATGGCATACATGCCTTTGAAGTCTAGACTTAATGGTAAGGCCAATGTCACCCCCCGCGTAAATGATGAGAGCGAATCAAACCATGGGCCCAAGAGCTGTGTTAGACAGACTACTATAATATCAGTATATATACCAACTGCACTCCCTGGAACCCCATTTAAATCACAAATTTGTTATAAAATTATTAATTTATTGCTGCGTTATTAGGCAGTCTGTATAGTACATTCATATCGATATTGCCATACTGATTGTACGACTGTACGTAGGGGACAGGCGTATGGGAGCTATCTACACTATTCGAGACCTGTTGTAGAAGTACCATATATATTTAATAATTTATTCAATATTAAATATTTTTTGGCAGATCATGATTGCCCTGCAAATTTTATTATATATGTAATTAGTAGTAGTTTGTAGTTCCTGTGCTAAGGTAAAGGAGTGGCCGCGTATATATTACTCTATTTCATTAAAACAAGCGAACTGCCTTCTTTATTAAATTTTCTAAGTTAGAGAATGATTCGGATGGTTGGTGTGTGTTCTTTCGTTATCTTTTATAAATAAAGGCCACACACTCCCAATCTTTTTCTTTGCAT
>JAUCBJ010001904.1:0-36088 GCA_032718475.1 Nemertoderma westbladi | reverse complement strand
GTGCTCTCAGAGTGGACATGAGAACACTCTACTCCTGACCAGCCATTGGTAGATCACCATCTGCCTGGTCAGGCCATATACCCCTGCAGCCAAGTATATGGGATATACACACATATATGACAAATACAATATTACAATATGGATGTAGATATATTATAGACATCACATACCGGTAAATTTTATAATAATTGCAGTTAACAGTTCATAATAAGAGAATACTTACTGTGGTACTGTGGGTGTGGGATAAGTGGAAGATTTCATAACCAGAGTCTGTCTCCTGGGTACGACGACAGATGTGCCACCCTTTTTTTTAATCAGAGAGGTTGATTTCATATTCAGTGATATGTACATCAGCACTTGTTACAATAGGCATTATCCATTGATCTGTTACACTATGCTGTAAGGTAATGAACAAGTTCTGAAAGTATTTTTGTCAATATGAAAATGAAGCGTTTTTTTTTCTCTCACGATGGCCCATTTTAGCCCACTGGATGGGAAAATTGGGCCACCCTATGTTTACCAATAAGAAGCCCATTTTACCATGCTATTGAGGTAAACCGGGCTGCTAATTAAGGTTTTAAAAAAATACCTTTGTATTAGAGCACATCTGCTGCTCTGAAACTCGTTAAACTACTAAGTATACTGTATTGTATGCGGGTCAGTCCATATCAAAACGACCAATGTTAAAAACCACTATGTCTTGGATCAGTCTAATTTTTGGAGAGATTGATGATGGGTTTAAGATATGAAGAACAAAAAAAAACATTTCTCAGAAATATTGAGTAGAAGTCAAGATATGACTATTTGAAAAATTCAAGTTTTCGCATGACCGCACACATTCGCAACATTATTTTTTACGCCCTAATTTTAAAAAATCCAATTCAAATTGCTCTGTATGTGGTGTAAATTTTGTTATGGGGGTAATTTTATGTGCTGAATCCGAAAATGTCATCAAAAATTTGAATTTTTAATGTTTTCTTGTGAAATATTTTAAATTTCATTTCATCCGCGACTGAAAAATTAATGGAATTCAGGGACATAAAAACATGTTTATAACAAAAATTGCATTCAAATTTCACTATAATAATGGGCAAATTCAATACTTCAATAGTTTTTCAATATACTTCAATATACTATACACCTGCGACTCTGTCCACAGATAAACAATAGTTTTAAATTTTTTAGCCCTCTCGCTTCAGCTGGGGAGCTATTGAACACAGCCAATATCACTTGACATTCAGGAATAAAGACATCTTCCCCCGCTGGAATCTTCCACAAATCATTAAATTTATGATTAACCCTCTCCAAACCGCTCACACTGTAAGAATCATCACAGACTGCAACCACCTTCGCAATAAACCATTCTGACGAATCCTTGTTTAGTCTTGATTTATAATAATCAACAACCCAAGACTGTAAAGCAATATCAGCTGGCGACAAAGTTAGACAATTAACTTCTGGAACAGCTTCTACAACCGCGTACTGCTTAACCTTTAATTATTAACTGTATTGATATCAGAAAAAAAGCACAAAGTGTAGAAAAAATACAAGTACCTGCATTATATATTTTACCCAAACATTCTTAAACCCGAGATCACAAGACACTTTACAGTAGTTTATTTTATTTTAAGGGCTCTATGGTTTTAACAATGTATTGTGTCAGTACTAGGGCTCAACAGAAGCTTCGGCTTCGGTTCGGTTCGAGCCGAAGATTGGCAATTTCGGTTCGGTTCGGCTTCTGCTGAGCTAACTGCAAACCCGAACAGTATTATTATACACCTAACTGCATGGTCTAATTAATGTTGTGCTAACTGCAAACCCGAACAGTATTATTATACACCTAACTGCATGGTCTATTTAATGTTGAGCTAACTGCAAACCCGAACAGTATTATTATACACCTAATTGCATGGTCTATTTAATGTTGAGCTAACTGCAAACCCGAACAGTATTATTATACACCTAACTGCATGGTCTATTTAATGTTGAGCTAACTGCAAACCTGAACAGTATTATTATACACCTAACTGCATGGTTTATTCATGTTGTAGGCCTACTAACTAAGTATATCAGCATTCAGCATTTCTGTAATTCGTCTCGTGATCCCTATTTTGGCATTCGGGATACCTGATTTTTCATTTATCAGAAAAACTTGTCAAAGATTACAGTAGTGACGATATGAAACGTGGTTTTGAAAACTTCAGATCAGTTTATAGGTCTATTTATTGCAAGGGAATGTTATATTAAATTTGGTAATGGATCATTTTACAGTAACGGATTCAAAACAAAACTTGGGAAAAAGACTCCTGGGAAAATTCTAAGAGATACAAAATATAAAAATTGCCGTGGCTCCTATAATAATTCAAGGCTATTCATTTGAATCAGTGCAACGAGATGAGTCATATTTCAGTTAATGATGCAACTATAATGCTTCATATTTTTCCTCATAATTATTATTATACAGTATATCTTGTGTTTTATCAGTGTCCACGATATATTAGTTAGGTGCGGCTCCAATTCTTGGACTGTGTTAATTTATTTTCCCCCGGCACTTTAGAATTATCCGGATTGGTTTTGAAACGTTGCTTGAATATGATAATTTCACTATGACTCCTTTCATTATCTTTTCATAAGATAAAAATTACCAAAATGATCGCATAAATAACATTTTTATATTAAATTTTCCTACGCGGTTAGAATTCACTCAGGGAATTATTTATGTGGGTTTAAGTTACTCTGTGAGCAGCCTATCATTATAGTGAATTTTAATTTGTTTTGAATTTTAACAATTGTTAATTATTAATCCGACGCATATTATATTTATTGTTTCACTAACTAATTTCACCAATTTACAACCCAAATTAAATTTGCTACAGTTTGAGTTTGCGTTTTATTTTTTTTTATTGTATCTCAACAATAGACTAAACGAGGAAATATTCTAATAACGATTGTCTATCTATGTGTAAGTTTTCCATTTCACCATTCTTATTCGTTTCAGTCTGGGAATAAATTTCGGTTAGCATATGTGTGGCGTCACATAGAAAGGGTTCAAATACCAAAAAAATCGATTTTCACTTTTTTAACGATTCTGGTACGAAATTTAACGGAGAATCTGAAACTGAAAACCGCAACTCGCCATCTTTTGTCGTTTTCGAAATATTGGCAAAATAAATACAACTAGTACTTTTCGTCTGAGAAAACCAAAAATGTGTTTAAATTTTATAATTTTTTAAAACGGCTAGTTTGATAGCGCTTTTTTGTGTATGTGGGTTTTCGAAGCCGCTGAATCCGATGGTAATATTTTTGAACTGATGCAACCAATGCCTGACTTGTTTTTTTCACTACTAGCACTTTTCATCAAAGAACCAAATTTTTAAATTTTCCAAAAGGGCTAGTTTGATAGCTATTTTTTGTGTGTGTGTTTTTTCGAAGCCACTGAATCCAATGGTGACATTTTTAAACAGATGCAACTATTCCATGGCTTGTTTTTTGAACTGATTAAAATCATTTACAAGGGATCCTCTTGGTGGTGCTTGAGAGAAGTAGAAGTAGAAAAGAAGTAGTGACGCTGTGATGGGTTACATGTCACATAATATTGCATGGTAGTTTTATACTTAAAATTATTTTATAAATGAAACTTCAATTTTGCATTAATATAGCTCGTCCTGAGTAACACGTGCTGTTTTGATATGTCGGTTTTTTAATTCATCTCAAAAAGTAGAACATTTAAAAAAAAAAAATTTTAATTTCGACATCTTTTAAGTGTATTTTTCTGAAAAAGGAGTTTTCGAAAAAAAAAATTTTTAAACACGTTTTTGCAAAATCACTTTTCTGAGGATTGAACCATGGAATACTAAATATACATTTATTATTTATTTAATAAATATATTTAGTATTCCATGATTGAACCCTTTCTATGTGACGCCACACATATGCTTCATTAGACTAGTTGTCAATGTCCATAAGAAACCATTAGGTTTCCATGACAATACAAAATTATCGGGTTAGGACTTTGTATAAAGTACTTTTAAAAGAAAGTATAAGTTAGGACTTAAGCGCTCCCGGAGTTTATACAAACGGTTTTATTTTTAAATGTTCGATGTGAAATTGGTTATTGTTATTTGCGAAACGGAGGGGTATTCGCAATCAACATTCGGCGAGTTATCGTATTAGCGTATTAGGGTATTTTCAGTCTTACAATCATTTAGTACTTGGTACAAATTGAATATAAGTGTGATTGACTAACCAGCGAAAATTAAAATAACACGAGAGAAAGTAAAAAACATTATTGATAATAGGTAAAAAAAATTAAAATATAGCAGACAATAAAAGTCAGAAAAACCGACGTATTGATTTATGTAAACGAACTTTCATATTTTACCGATTTATAACTGATGTTACACGAATAATGATTGAATTGTATCATTTTTCCTGCAAATATTGTAAATTGATAAAAGTGAAACAATAACTATTTTACATGATTGTGCGAAAGGTTTCACATAAGCAGTATTTATGTACCGAGCGAGGGTGGCGAGGGATGTTTACATAAATATACAAGGGTCATTCATTCATAAACGTTGACAGTGCCCTTTTCACAAAATGATGTTGGCCATTTTGTTAAATTATGTCAATTTAAGGGCGTTCTGAATGCTTAATTATTAGCGTTAATATTGTAATGTTTAGGAATATTAATGAAATTCATATCCTTTTTATGCAATTAATTGCAGTTGGTGCATCAACTAAACTTACACTTCGCCTACAATCAATGGTTATCAGTAATGGGAAATACTATCAATATTTGTTATAGAAGTTTATTGTTACTAAGTTAGTGATTATTACTTAGCTGCGTTACGAGGATATCACCACATCGACATAATGTAACAAACTCAAGTTGTTAATTTTCAAAAAAATAGCGCACGTTTAGGTACGCCTATAATGCACTAATTATTGCAATTTACCTGCTATAAAAGAAAAGGCAACTTTGTGGAATAAAATTACGCATTGCTCTACATAAAAACAAATACAGTTTTATGTTATAACCATAAAATTGTTTCACTAATAATTTCACAAATTTAGAATCTCAATTTGGGGTATCTCAACAATTAGACCAGATGAATTTTGAAATAACGATTGTCAATATCTAGGTTTTCCATTTCACGGCAATCACTCACTACATAATAATATGTCGCCTGTGCAATAAATTTAAATACATTGTATGGATGTCCAGGTAAGAAACCATTACGTTTCCATGACAATACACAGTTATCGGGTTAGGACTGTGTATAGAGTACTTTCAAAGACTATCTAAAAGTAATAAGCTAAGACTTGCGCTCCCGGAGTTTGTGCAAAAGCTTTTATTATTAGGTAATAAGTGTTCAATTGGCTATTCGCGAAACGGAGGGGTATTCGCAATTAAAGTTCAGCAAGTTAGCGTATTTGCGGTCTTATAATAATTTAGCACTTAGTACAAATTAAATGGAATGTAAGTGTAAGAAGTGTGTTTGTAAGTTAGCATTATGGCCATTCGATACTCGAGTGTTTAAGTGTGTTTGAAAAGTACCAATTCCCAAAATGCCGCTAAGCGCCGCCAGTGATGCCACAGACAATCCATGGTAGCCACCCATATTCTTAAATACAGGTAAACTGCTGTTGTAGCGACCAACCTTCCCGTCTCTCACCATGTTCGGGACCACGGTAGCTGTTTGCGGTCAAAGACGAGACTCGGTGCCACTTCCCAAGAAAGTAATGTCGACCGAATCAACCAATCCTCCCGTGTACCTTGTGCCAGATGAGGTTTCGGTTTGAACCAGGAGAAACTGGGGCTCCACAAATAGAAAAGAAAGATCCAAAAAGAAAGTGGTGTAACTGTAGGAGGTTTCCCTCGTCTATGAACCCCCCACAACCCATAGGGCACCGGATGGCTTAGCAGAGGAATTTGTTGAGGGCGTTTATGATCCGGGCATCCATTAAACTCCCAACCTCGGTTGCAAATCACGCCCTAGTTGAGGTAATGTCATTAAAAGAGGGTGGAATATGGAGGTTTGCTCGGATCGATGGCGAATATCTATTTCCAACTCCCTCCCACGCATTCCTGAATGTTTGTGGAATAATCTTCCACACTGACCCTTCTGTGGCGGTGGTCACTAACGACCATAGATAGGCCGGTCCACCATCACTCCACTTCGGATGAGTTGAGTTTGTTGTAAAGTAGGCCTTACATTGCCCACACAAAACGAATTCCCCACGACCACCACGTTTCAATTCTCCAAACTGTCGAGTTAATAATCTTCCCACAAACGTCCTCAGTTGTACCTCCATCCTCTCCACAGTTTGCCGAAGACAGTTCTCACAGCGCCCAACTGTTACAAAGTCCTGGCAATCGACCTCAGTGTCTGTCAATCCACCGTCGCTGTCTGATCCCTCCTCACTCGAGCTCCAACCGTCAATTTCCTCTTCCAACCTGTTGGTAATGCCACCATCAGAAACAACACCAACATTAATGCGGTCCTGCACTCCCTCACCGCTATTGGTTCCTACAACGGGCTCCCTGGCAACATTATACGGTCTGGATGGAACTTCATTGATTTCATTTTCTAAAACAATAACTGCTGGGTTTGATGGCAACGGCAAGTATGTGTGGTGGCTAGACAACTGATTAATTTGTGTACGCCGTATAAGGGATACATAGTGCGGCCCCAAATCCTGTATGTACCCTAGAAATAGTTCCGCGATATATCGGCCCACCATGTTAATTACCCCAGTACCCGAATTGAAAATACGTTTATGTAAATTTAGAATGTTAGACAAAATAGAAAGTGAAAATTGGTCCCCCCACTCTAGTCCTGTACGTACAACCCGCTGGCAAGATTGGTAATAAAAAGTCCCTGTATATATCCCCCCGAGCCCACAGTTGATTTGCGACCAACCCTCTGAGTTCTTGAACGGAATAGAGTCGCCCGGTTTCCATGAAGTTGAGTGGCGTATCGTCAGGTACATACAGTTGCCGTCGCCTCCGCATTCCACTGCTTCCCGGCCGCTGGTGTAGGCGTACTGGACGGCGGCGACTGTACCCAGAGAATGAGTGGCGGTGACGTTTCTGTAACCGTGGATATATAGCGTTGGTGGTTCGTCTATAGGCACTTCCATTCCCGCTGGAATCGCCAATGGACCTGAAACAATATATTTAAAATATAGATATGAATGATTTCTGCGGCCCGACATAATTTTAATATTCTGAAATATAATTTGTTTTACCAATGGCATATAATTTAATATTTCTCTGGCACATGATTTCAATATTGTACAACATAATGAAATAATTTTAGCACATAATTTTTAGCCAAATCGTTGATAATGTGCCAGTGTAATTAAAATATGTCCAACAGCGAAAAATGTAGAGTAAAAAATACCGCTTCTGTAACTTGGTTCTTTCATATATTATGACATCCTTTATTGTGATGGTTAAAAAAGCACGCCTGTCGCCTATGTAACCAATTCATTTTCCTAAATAGGCGTGTTAGTTAAATATTTTGCATTTACGAGAGTTATAATTTATTTTTAATTAACTTGTTTCATTTTTCCCGGAATATAATTGAAAAATAATCCACCAAATTACACAAACATAATATTGATAAACATATGACCTATAATAATTAAATGTGCAAGATTAACTTATTTAGTTTCCCATAAATTACAAAGTCAACAAATCAGTAAATAATGTGTTAGTTTAATCAGGTAATGTAGCACTTTGTTTAAATAATGTGTTAGTTTACTCTACTGGTCTACCGACTATTCGGAGCAGCTTCTCGGCTACCGAAGCGACTACGAACCTGAAAGGGACTCGGAAAGCTTAGGTGGTTGGGACCCTGCAATGAACCGACAGACCCCTAGCCAAGCCGTACCGCTTTCCTGATGACCAATCCCCTCGGGGTTCGGGAAGGGTGGGATGGACACGCAACCGGGTCTACCGACTTGACCGACCCTTAGCCAAGCCGTACCGCTTTCCTGATGACCGATCCCCTCGGGGTTCGGGAAGGGTGGGACGGACACGCAACAGGGTCAACCGACACCGACACTACGGTACCGGGACTAGGACCGAGGGAAAATGGGGAACATTAGTTAGGTTCAAATCTAAAGCGAATAGTGGGTAATTAATTAATGTACTGTAGGAATTCATATTGTCGTATATTATTGTGAATATTTGGTGTATATTGGTGTGGCGTGGGGAAGCCCAACTTATTCTCAATCAAGATTCAACTGTAGGGAAGTTACATTAAAAGATTATATCCAACCAATGCAACGTTTCGTCAATTGCAATCTTGCATCTCAGAAAGTATTCCTTCTCCATTCCCAATATCCGGTGACTGGCCGGAATCCCGTGGTCTGAAAATTCAGCCTCCAGCATCGGCGTTTTTCCCCATGGTGTCGGGAATAACGGCAACAACTTTGATTAATTAATATATTTAATTTATTTAACTGCTCCTTTCCATCAATTTGTTATGATGTTTATTGTTTGGGTTAGAAAAACCCGCCCATGTAACCTGCTCCTCTCCCTCAATTTGTAATGATAACATTTATTGTTTTGGTTAGAAAAGCCCGCCCATGTAATCTGCTCCTTTCCCTCAATTTGTAATGATAACGTTTATTGTTTTGGTTAGAAAATCCCACCAATGTAATCTGCTCCTTTCCCTCAATTTGTAATGATAACGTTTATTGTCTTGGTTAGAAAAGCCCGCCCATGTAATCTGCTCCTTTCCCTCAATTTGTAATGATAACGTTTATTGTTTTGGTTAGAAAAGCCCGCCCATGTAATCTGCTCCTTTCCCTCAATTTGTAATGATAACGTTTATTGTTTTGGTTAGAATAGCCCGCCCATGTAATCTGCTCCTTTAACTCAATTTGTAATGATTACGTTTATTGTTTTGGTTAAAAAAGCCCGCCCATGTAACCTGCTCCTTTCCCTCAATTTTTAATGATAACATTTATTGTTTTGGTTAGAAAAGCCCGCCCATGTAGCCTGCTCCTTTCCCTTAGTTCACGGATGTCGGGAGGTGGCTCCGATTGGGACTGATGTTGCCGTTATTCCCGACACCATGGGGGAAAACGCCGATGCTGGAGGCGGAACTTTTCAGACCACGGAATCCCGGCCAGTCACCGGATATTGGTAGTGGAGAAGGAAGACGTTCTTAAATGCAAGATTGCGGTTGAGGAAAAGTTTCATTGGTTGGATATACTCTTTAATGTAACTTCCCTACAGTTGAACCTTGATTGAGAATAAGTTGGGCTTCCCCAAACCAATATACACCAAATATTCACAATAATATAACACGACAATATAAATCCCTACAGTATATTATTTAATTACCCACTGTTTGCTCAGATTTTTAGCCTAACTAATGTTCCCCAATTTTCCCCCGGTCCTAGTCTCGGTACCGTAGTGTCGGTGTCGGTCGACCCTGTTGTGTGTCCGTCCCACCCTTCCCGAACCCCGAAGGGATCGGTCATCAGGAACCAGTACGGCTTGGCTAGGGGTCTGTCATGTCGGTGGACCCATTTGCGTGTCCGTCCCACCCTTCCCGAACCCTGAAGGGATTGGTCATCAGGAACCAGTATGGCTTGGCTAGGGGTCCGTTGGTTCATCGCAGGGACCCAACCACCTAGGCTTTCCGAGTCCTTATTCAGGCTCGTAGTCGCTTCGGCAGCCGAGAAGCTGCTCTGAACAGTCGGTAGGCCAGTAGAGTCCAGTCCTTTGTCTTTCGACCCCGTTGCGTGTCCGTCCCACCCTTCCCGAACCCCGAAGGGATCGGTCAGGAACCAGTACGGCTTGGCAAGGATGTCTGTCAGCCCGTCGTGAGCCCCAACGGTTGGTGGTTTTCCGAGTCCTTATTCAGGCTCGTACTAACGCCGGTTGTGGAACCCACGTCAGGAAGGCAGTCCTCGTCGAACCCTTTAGTCGGTTAGACCGACGTTAGTCGGTCGACCCGTTCGCATGTCCGTCCCACCCTTCCCGAACCCCGAAGGGATCAGTCAGGAACTGTTAGCGTATTCAATTCCGCTAACACCCCACAAAGTAAGCCGTTAAGCAATATTGGGAGCACGAGGTTGATTACCAATATCAACCTCGTGTCACCCCAATAAAGTGGGAAGGAGAAACACACAATAGGGGTCAGGGGCTACACCCCTGACAGAGAGAGAATAGCAAGGGCGAAGGGAAGCACTTCAGAGGGGGGCAAAGGGTGACAAGTAGGATATTAGCCAATGGGAGGGAGGCACCGGCTAGGTACAGTAACAAGGCCAACCCATGCAATATAACCAGTTGACAGCAATCAGTTATTCAGTTTACTCAGTCGTTCGATTAGCTAGGGCACGACGGTAACACTTTGTAACCGTCGCCGCCGTCATCAGTATACTTATACAACTATTCTATTATCTGGTGCTATCTCTGTATATATTATACTATCAACCGCATCACTGTATCAGCAATATCAGAAGGACTTACAACAACCCTTTTCACTCACACGGCGGGGACGCGTATATAAACCCAAACTGGATAAATCGGGATCCATCGATCCCGTCACAGTTACAAAGTTACCCAGGGCCTACTATCGAGACTGCGACTGCCAGCCAGTATAAAGATGAGTCAAGAGAGATAAACGACACCGCCGCGGACCTCAGACGGCGATCTAGCGATCCGCGAGGCCGCGACGAGATGGTATAAACCCACGACGCTGGACCCATCGATAACGGGCGACCCGGTAACCGAAGATGAGGGGGGCCGTCTACAACCAGAGGACGAGTCGAGAGGGGAGAGAGACGGGTCGACACATAGCGGCGGTCGACGTGCCGATGTCGCCGGCCCAGCCACAGGCCGAGGACGATGGACGGTCCACCGGAACGGCGACGGTGGGGGCCGACGGTACGATGCTGGACACGGAAGGATAGAGGAGATGTCGGCAACGAGGACGTCGGAGTCTGCGACCGGCTCCGACGAGCCTACCTCGCGACCCGGGAGCGACTGAGAGAGGCCAAAGGAGGGGCGAAGATAGATGAGGGTGAGATTGAGGAAACGACTAGGTGAGTCGAATAGACACTTTGATTACCTAATGCGTATTTGGGCAGAGAGAACTAGCCGAGGAGAGGGCGAGGGGAGTTGCCAACGAACTGATTGAACTATGGGAGTGTAGGGGTAGGCAGCCTAGTGTAGTGTACATAGGGCCATACTTAGTCGATGCCCGGGGAGTAAAATTAGTGGGTTGGAGGAGACCGCAGGAGGGCGAATCCGAGGTTAACTCCGAGGATTCGGTCTCGTCGGTCGGAGGAAGTTCCGGGAAGCAGGGGAAAGTTGGTAGGACGGAGGGGCGACGGGAGTCCGTCGCAACCGATAAGTCTGCTACATCCTCCGAAAAAGAAAGAAGGGTGCGGGAGATAAATCTGGCATATGATTTAGATATTATGGCGCTAGACCAGAGTGTTAGAGAGTGGGAAAGGGAGAATAGAGAGAGAGCTGAGAAGTGTAGAGAGCGGGAGATGAACACCGATGGGTTGTCCGAGCAAAATGTACGAGAGATGAGAGATTTAGAGGTAGAGGGTAAGCGCAGGCGGGATGATTTGCATGCCCAACTAAGGGGGCTTATGCAACATCAAGCCAAACTGAAGCGCCGACTAGAACTGGCGCGGTTGGGACTGTCAGAGAGTGATACCCCACTTACAGGCACTGGGCGAGAGAACCAGAACTGGTGTAGCCGTACGGGCGGGGGGGGTGCTCCGACGGGGGGGGGGGGGGGGGTGCTCTGACCTGCTTAAAATGGTTGTTGTATTAAGGGTGATGGTCTAATATAATAAAGCAAGTTCAAACTACCCATTAAGTATAAGACAAATAACGTTTCCAGTTTTGAATAATTATTGTACATAAAACTATTAAATAACATTTTTTTAATCCTTGACTGGTGGATACCATGGCAATAGATAAACCCGCGGATCCGATCGAAACTAGCGAGAGTTTCGAGACCGGCGTCGAGGAAGTAGAAGACTTGGCGGTTATAGAAGATGTCGACGAGGAACTGGTCCTGGAGGTTCTCCGGGCGAGGTTCTACGCGAAACGCGAGTCTACCTACATCGCGGATTCCGTGGTCCTGGTAAACCCCATGTACGAAACGCATAGCGAAACGGAATGGACGAAACAGATAGAGACCTACAAGGGGAAGGAGACTTACCAACTACCTGCTCACGTGTACGGAGTCGCTCAGATTGCGTTAACGGATCTCCTTCGATTCCGGAGGGACACAAACATCCTCATAGTCGGGGAAACAAACTCGGGGAAGAGTTACACATTGTCTCGTTGTCTTGGTTACTTGAACGCTGTATCGGAGACTGCCGCTAGAGGGCGTGAGTTAATGAGTTTACGGAGCTGCGTTGACGCGTTGAGGCCTTTTGTTAGCGCAGTAACCAAGGGCAACGAGACAGCAACACGTTGCGTCATCAGCCACCAATTATATTACGATTTTCGGTCACTTCTCGTTGGCGCCGCGGTTAACCTTTGTTATTTCGAGAAGACCAGAGTTTCCATGACTACAGAAGGCGAGAGCAACTACTTAGTTTTCTATACCCTCCTGCTCGGCTCTCCGGATGACGTCATACATCGATTGAACCTCACAAGGAACTGGCAAAACTTTTCAATCCTTAAAGAATCCCAGGTAATTTCACGTGCGGTAGTTATAACTTACAAATTGAGTTGATGAATTTATCAATTTTAAAATTATCATACCACCTCATTACAAACATTAAGGTTAAAATATGGTTTAGATAAAAAAAAAAGGTATTAAAAAGGAATACGTTTTTCTGTATAATATATATCTGTATGGCATGGGATTTCCCTTAATTGATAATTTAACTTTGAGACGAGATATGAATTCGGAAAAGGTTGTAATTGCGTCCACCCTCCACGGATATTACATATAATTGTATTACTCTCTCATTTTCATTTATCAACATCTCCTATAGGTACCCGAGGTATATGATTGGGCGGACGTTTACACAGAGACGGCCAACGCTCTCCGTGCTGCCGGGTTGGACACAGACCAATGCGAGACAGTGTGGCGGACTGTTGCTGCTGTGCTGTTACTAGGCAACGTAGAGTTCATTGCGGACTCCGATATGGAGGCTACCATAGATCCTGACTGTGTAACCACCTACATGGAACCGGCTGCGGCGTTGCTAGGGGTAACGCCTGGCCAACTGAGTCAGACTTTGTGTTTCCATAGCCAGGTTGCCATGGGCGACGCTATAGACTGGGGTAACAGCGTAGAAGAAGCCGTGAAGACGACGAACAATCTTATTGATTCCCTATTTGAGGGAATCGTCTACTGGCTGATAGAGGTCGTCAATAAAATTCAGGTATGTAATAAGCGTTGGCTTTGATTTGGGTAGATTTAAAGACAACAATACCTCTGGCGAATTATTAATTCTAAATGAAATATTACTATATTCTGTACAGGATCTTATTCTGTAGCGACAACTATAAACCATACTTATAAATGCATCATATAACATATTAAGCACTTGGAGGTGTTTGAGCTTTGGGTGTCCCAATCTTTGTTCTTTAAATAAAATATCATGATTTTAATAATTTTATCTCAAGTTTTTTCATAATCTTGTAGGAGCCAACGCCACCTGAGGTTCACCATCGCCACAATGTTCTCGGGCTCCTAGACTTTCCTGGTTTCCAAGGCAACACCACTGACTCCCACAACGGATTCGAGCAGCTTGTTATAAACTACGTGAATGAGAAACTGCACAATGTGATTGTAGAACAAGGAATAAGAAGACCCCAACAGAGGTTAATTAGAGATAAATTGGAATGGGAGATGATTCCTTGTACAACCAATAAGTTGGTCTGCGAACTAATCGATCAGTCTTATAAGGGAATGTTGTCGGTGGTCGATGAATGCTGTCGGGATATAGGATATGTTGATGACAATATGCTGATGGTGACATTGAATCAAAAACTATCGAGCTACAGCCAGTACAAAGGTACAAAAGACACTAATCAGTTCACGATATCGCATTTTGCTGGGAAGGTTGTGTACAATGTTGATGGATTTATATCCAAGAATGCCGATTCTTGGAGTAGAGAATTCTACAATCTCGCAAATTCTTCAAACATACCTAGTTTAAAGGAATTATTATTGGAAAGAGTTCCACAGCGTGGTCAAGGTCACATATACGCAAATATGGATGAAAAGGGAATTAGTGATTTTCTTAAAGATATTGATAGCAGCGCTGGTGGTATCCAAAAGAGAGGCAAGAGGTTATCTAGCAGTCACGAGTTTCCCAACACGGTGAGTCAACGAATGCGACGGTCATTCAATCAGGTCATGAACCGCATTGCATTCCGAAAGACGCATTACATTTGGTGCCTAAGAGGCAATGATACAAATAAACCAGGGTCGTTCAATTGGGAGGCAGTATTGAGGCAGCTTGGCGAACACGCAGTCCTCAACTACATAAAATACCGCCAGAATAGCTATTGTCACACTATGTCTCATGCGGAATTCATGCAGAGATACAAGTGTCTCTCCGTCTACACCTGGCCTAACTACTACGGGAAGAAAATCGAAGAAGGTCTCCGAATTATTTGCCACGGCAAAGGAGTTCTCGGTGATTGCGAACTCGGAGAAGGAAATATATACGTGCGGAGTCGACAATCGTTGTACATATTGGAGGAATCGAGACTTCAGCTTCTACCATTTATATTAAAGTTTCTACAGAAGATGTGGCGAGGTGCCATGGCTCGACAGCGATTCCGTTTAATGTTCTACGTCTACAAAATAATCAAACAGTTTAAAACCTACAAACTGCGATCTTACATCCTAGCTGTTAGTAAGTTGTTCCGGGGGGTGAGAGATGCACCGGACTTCGGTAAATCTATCGTATGGCCGCCCCCACCGTGGGCTCTCTATAAGTTCAGTCTCAAGTTGCAGAAGATCTTCTACCGCTGGAGGATGTTCGCCTTGCTACAAAGCGTTAAACAAGAGGACTACCACGCGATCAAATTGAAGATATTGGCAGTGGATTCCTTGAAAGGGAAAAAGGAGCAATTGGGTTTGATGAGAGCCTGGGCTGGGAACTACTTGGCGCTGCCGCGAGAGCATTTATCATCCGCGACATTTCTTTCGGTATCCAGCCGATTATTGGCCCAGGAGGAAGAAGGATCAAGGGGAGTTCTCTTTTCGGGTTTCATAAAAAAGGTGAACAAGCAAGGGAAGTCCACATCTCGGGGATTGTTGATCACAGAGAAACATATTTATAAGTTGGATCACAAGAAAGATTTTAAGGAGTTGAAATCGCACCCGACGGCAGACATAATAGGGTTGAGTTTCACGCCCGGGGGCGATCAGCTGGTTGTGTTCCACATGGAGGGCGGGACGGATTTGGTAATGTGTTTGTACAACGGGAGGATGGAGAATAGAGTCGCAGAGTTGGCTGTTATATTGATGGAGTTCCGACGCGCGAAGGGGGCGGATCTCCGGATAACCATCGAAGAGGAAGTCCGTTATGTTGAAAAACAAAAGCCACATCGAGTTATAGTGGAGTTAGCCAATAGGAGTCGACCCGAGTTCAAAAAGGATGGCCCTGATTGGATTCTGTGCTGGCCTAAAGAATACTCATAGAATAGAATGAAGGCTGTTTGTTCTTTACCATCTTCCCCAGATTCGTTGGGGGATGGGGAATGTGTTTGAAATATAAGAAAAATAATATAGATGGCAAGGTTAATAAAAATGAATTGGATTGGGATTTATGTATGCCTCGTTGGGATTTATGTATGCCTCGTTGGGATTTATGTATGCCTCGTTGGGATTATGAACGGGTAGATTGTGAATATCATTCGAAGATTGTGGTTATTAATTTTAGAGTTCGATTTTCAGTAATCAACAAAAATAATTAACCCGCCTAATAATTTCTCCCACTATTACCGTCTCCATACATCGTCGTTTCCCCAGGTTGCGTTGGTGCGCAATTAAACCCTATCATCAACCCCCGGTTTAAATATTGTTACGTTTTGGAACATAATATTAGGGCCAGATTGCGCACCTTCCAATGTTATTTGTTATGCACTAAAGTCTGATTTATGTCTCCTCATTCCATATAAATGTTGTATGATAATCACTTGTATTAGTAGTAATAATAATTCTTTCCGGTAATGTAATTGAGTCTGTCTATATAGTTATTGTTTATACTATTAAAGAAAGGGCCCATGAATTCACAGTCCGTAAATTAATTGTCCGGAACTTAAAACACTCTTGTGGGTGGAATTATCCGGGAAAGAAAACAATATCAATTATAAACAATTAGTATTGATTTTAATAAATAATATATTTAATAAGAATATGAAAATTAATTCTGCTAATAAATTACCCATCAAAATGATAAACGATAAAGTCGCAGACAAAATTATAATCCATATCATGAAATACGTAATACAAGATACTATATATATATTCTGTGTATTAATTATAATGTACTGGTATAGTTTACAACAATTAATCTTTGTTAATTTTAAAGTGCTGTGAATGTTAAAATTTAAAAAAATTAAAGACAAAATGGTATTATTAGAAAGGGTAAATATAGTCCTTCATATAGAAAGTTGAATAGTCAAATATTTCAATATTTTTTAACCTTCATATTATTTTTTCTTACTATTTATGAACCGTATAATAGTATCTCTTCGCTCAACTTTTTTATTGAGCTAAGCGAGTCGCATTGAAATCAAAAGAAATATACAAATTGTATCATCAGTTTAATCGAAATGTTAATTGTTTTCGAAGCCAATCTTTTGTCAAACAAATTTATTACCAAGAAGCCAATAAGGATATATTTCTAAGGCACTCTTTATTATATTTATATGTAATAATATGAAACAATAATAAATATTATAATATGACTTTATTTCTTTATTAATAAATCTGTTAAATAATTATTGATATTTCATCACAATTATTAAATTTAAGATAAATAATTAACATTCCAGAACAACATGAGATATTCGACTCGATTTTTGGTAACAAAGTAAGGTACTTTTAAGGTAAAGTAAGGTTTAAGGTACTTTTTTGACCGAGTCAGTTTAAGAGGTTTAACAAAATAGTGACTTCCGACTAAACCTTATACCAATAACATTATCAAAAAAAGCTAGCGATTAAAACAAAAAAAATGGGATAGGTTGAAAATTATGGAATCGCAATAGCACAAAATAATAGCAACAATAATCGGAAAAAAATGTATTCTGAAGAAATATAAGTTACCATCCATGGTGTGGTGGCGGGGGACAAAGGTAAAAATATAAGTTACCATCCATGGTGTGGTGGCGGGGGACAAAGGTAAAAATATAAGTTACCATCCATGGTGTGGTGGCGGGGGACAAAGGTAAAAATATAAGTTACCATCCATGGTGTGGTGGCGGGGGACAAAGGTAAAAATATAAGTTACCATCCATGGTGTGGTGGCGGGGGACAAAGGTAAAAATATAAGTTACCATCCATGGTGTGGTGGCGGGGGACAAAGGTAAAAATAATAAATACATATGGCGTCTATATGATTCTATAAGTAATACTAACTAAATGATACAGCACTGGCAACCCGCTGCAGACAGAGCCGATAAAATCGTCATCGATTGGGCTTAACGAACCGACGATGTAATAACAGTAGCGCTGATAATGCATTGCAGTGACATTCATACATGCACGACGCACGCATAGAGTATGCAAGCACGCGGCTCGCACATGGAAATCAAGTGTTATGCAGCGCTATAAAAAACCCCTCACTAATAGTAAATGTAGCAGGGTGCAGCACATCCAGCATTCAGTACGTTTACGGTAATTAAATTAATACCTCCAAGATGCATTAAAAATACAACACATACAACTAACTGCTCAAGTTGTTCAATACAAATAATTAAATTTGCAATAAAATATACCACACGTACGTACGCACTCAGTTGCAGTGCACTAATTAATGCTTGCAATAATAATAATAGCACAATAATTAATTAGTAATAATAAGTTTAAAAATATGGTTAATTAATTATTTATCTTTCGCTCATTTAAATGGAGACTCTAGGATGATTTCAACCAAGTTAAATCGTCATCAGAGTCCGAATCGCCCCCGAAGAGTGGCGATGGAGGTGGTTCAACCTTCGTCGCTTTAGCAACAACGGTGGTGGTTTTCTCCGCAAATATGTTATCATCATCATCACTGTCCTCATTATCAAATATTCCTTTAATTTCTTTACTTTTACTATTTTTATGAATAACAGGATCGCTCGATTTATTACTACGATCGGCGCCGGTTCCATCTGATTCCAACGAACTACCCACTTTATCGGTCGGCTTAATAGCGACGCTCTGATTGGTTAAATCTTCAGTTTCAGACAGGTTTTCCATTGAATCGCCCGTTCGCACAGGAGAACTCACATCGCTCACTGCTAAGGGATTATTAGCGATCTCTATTTCGGGTTTTGAGTCATGTAATATGTCTACTTCCGGTTGGGATTGACGCAATATATCATTTACTTTTGGTTGAGATTCGACTGGGCTTGGGTGACGTAATGGATCCACTTCCAGTTTATCTTCAAATGCATCGACTTCCGGTTGAGATTTATGTACCACTTCCGGTTGAGAGTCGTGTACCACTTCCGGTTGAGAGTCATGTACCACTTCCGGTTGAGAGTCATGTACCACTTCCGGTTGAGAGTCATGTACCACTTCCGGTTGAGATTCATGTAATATTTCTACTTCCTGTTCTATTTCACGTAATTTATCCACTTCCGGCGTGTCCACTTCCGGGATTAAATGCTGCGTATCTACTTCCGGCTCGGAATCACTTATTACATCGACTTCATCTCGTGATGGATGACTATCGACAACTGCTAATGGCAATTCACCCGATTGTGAGTCATGTATTGTAACTACTTCCGGTTGTTCAAAATCTACGTCATTGCCAGGTAACGTCCCTTCCGGTACCGCGTCACCGATAACTCCGGTAAGTTGTTGTGGAAGATCTACATCCTGTTCGGCCTCCGGTCTGTCCGTTAGAACATCCGGCTGAATTAATACATTAGGAGCTATATCTTCGGCATCGTCGTCTTTAGGACTTTCGTCATCCTCATCCTCACCATCTCCATCATCATTATTACCAGGTTTGTTGGCAGAAAGGGCTGCTACTTCCAGTGCATCTTTGTAACGACCCAAGGAATGGTATTCTTCATTGAGAACCGCCACGCCACTGCTATTTGCATCGTCACCGTACTCCAACACCTCACTGTGGAAGGAGACCCGCCTACTCCCCGACTCAGGCGCTTTATTGGCAAACTCTTCTCGAACATCATCGACAGGATTAGCAACATCATCATCATCTACGTCTGAATCACCATCTCCGCTCTCTTCGTGCTCTACAGAGTCGTCCCTTGCGGGCGGCGCTGTCATTTTCAGAGTAACAGATTTTATAGTTTCCATAACAATAGATATCACTTTACTGCCTCGGTAGGTATCATTAGCATCAATTTCGGCGCGTAGCGAATGGAATACACCATTCATAACCTTCTTTGTTTCATTAATAACATCACCAGATCCCGAATCAACACGGGACTCCAGCTGTTCTATCTCAGCTTCCAGCTCGCCAACTTTCTCTTCATACTGCCCTTTCATATCCCTGACATTCTTGATAAGATTCTGGTACCGTTGTTTCCATGACCCGACCTCATCGGTAAGATTACTCACTTGCTCCTCGTAAGCACTCAGTTTCTCTTTACTCTCACTTATTATCGTCTTCTGATCGTCAGTTTTCCGCTGCAACAAGTTCATATTGGCTTCGAGTTCATCGTTTGCATCTTGCAAAACTGATTCCTTGGCTAGGTGGTTTTTGCGTTCCTTCGCCAAATTCTGTTCCAACTTATTACTCCAATGTTCAGCTTGTTCCTTTTCCACCAAAGACAACTGCAACCAACAATATAAAGCCTTATTTATTTCAAACTGTAAATCATCTCGTTTTGTTATAATTGTAAAGTGAGATATTTCAACAATGGCGACCTAAAATAGCTCAAACTTTATCTGCACTTTTTTAAATTCTTTGGTCTGATCCCAATTTAACCTGGATTATTAGTAACCTAGGTAACCCGCAAAGTGGTTAAAGTGGTTGATACGAGATAGTTGGTAGAAGTTAAAATAAAACCGAATATTGAACCAAACGATCGAACTAAAACCAAGTAATTTAACAATAAAATTAAAAAAAAAACACAAAATAAAGAATACCTCGCTCACCTGTTCGGACACGGCGTTATCCTTACTAAGTCGCAAAGTTCTCAACTTCTTCTGAAGAGATTCAACTTCACTCTTATGACTTTCTCTCAACTCCAACAACTCATCCTCGTGTATTTTATTATCTTTAACGGACTTTTCCTTTTTCTCAGCATAAAACTTTTCCAGCATAGCTATTTTCGATTTGGATTCGGAAAAATCGTCCTCAACTTCGTTTAACTAAAATGTAAAATCAAATAAATTATAAAATGAAAGATAATAATATGATAAAGAATCGAACACTATAAATGTATCTATTTATATCACGGTGAATAAAGTGGAACAGTAGCCAATAGTTAATAGTTAAGCAAAAAAAAGTAGGTTTAGTCGTCCAAAGAAGAGAGACAATAAAAATAGAAGAAATATAATTCCATTAAAAATATAATTGCACATTATAATAATTTTAATTGAATAGTGCAACTTATGAGAGGCATTTACAAATTATAATTGGCTATACTTTACTTTACCTTTGTTTCTAACTGTTTCCTTAGCAACCGATCTTCCTTTAGACTCGATTGCAGTGTCTCTCTCACTCCCTCCGCTTCCTGTAACTGCCCCTTAAGATTGGCTCGTTCACTCGTTGTCGCTCGTAAGGCTCCCATCGTCTCCGTTAGACGCCGCTTCACATCGACTTCGTCTTCTTTTAGCGCATTGAGTTCCAGGGTTAGTGTCGACACCCTAGCCAGAGCGGTACTCAGTTCAACCGACTGTTTGGCTCTCTCCTCTTCCAGTACGCCGAGCCTCGATTGGGCTTGAGTGGCAGTCGTGTGGAATGTTTCATTACGTTGCTCCAACAACACATTACTTTGCTCGATAAATCTGCACAATAAGGCAAATTAATTCAACAAATAACTATTTACATCATTCTGTAAAAGTATATGAGGACCAGTTGAATTAATGAGAGCAAAACTAGGGAGTAGCGACCACCCCTACCTTCGGGTAGCAGATAGGAGTAGCGCCCACCCCTACCCTCGGGTAGCAGATAGGAGTAGCGCCCACCCCTACCTTCGGGTAGCAGATAGGAGTAGCGCCCACCCCTACCTTCGGGTAGCAGATAGGAGTAGCGCCCACCCCTACCTTCGGGTAGCAGATAGGAGTAGCGCCCACCCCTACCTTCGGGTAGCAGATAGGAGTAGCGCCCACCCCTACCTTCGGGTAGCAGATAGGAGTAGCGCCCACCCCTACCTTCGGGTAGCAGATAGGAGTAGCGCCCACCCCTACCTTCGGGTAGCAGATAGGAGTAGCGCCCACCCCTACCTTCGGGTAGCAGATAGGAGTAGCCCCCACCCCTACCTTCTGGTAGCAGATAGGAGTAGCGCCCACCCCTACCTTCGGGTAGCAGATAGGAGTAGCGCCCACCCCTACCTTCGGGTAACAGATAGGAGTAGCGCCCACCCCTACCTTCGGGTAGCAGATGGGAGTAGCGCCCACCCCTACCTTCGGGTAGCGGCTACCGAAAGGGAGCCTTCGGGTTGCCTCCGGCTTCGGCCGACTGTTTGCTTGCTTGTAACACTTTTTCAGCGTTATGACTCGATTGTATTTATATGTACCGAACGAGAGAAGCGAAGGAGGTTTACATAAATATTAAAGGGACTTAAACGCCGAAAAGTGCCATTTTGACACAACGGGTAACGTAATTTAACTCACTTACTGTTGATTTCGGTTTAGTAAGTCGGATATCTTCACATTCTGCTCTTCAACCTTTCGGTTACGTTCCGCCAGGGTCGCCTTCACTCTCTCATTCTCCTGACAAATTCTCGATATTCCCGCTAGGAGCGTGCTGGCTTCCTGGACGACCGGCAGTGATGGGTTGCCAAGTAACGCGGTACTGCGCTGAATCCCGTCCAATCGGTCGGCCAACAATTCCAGCTTGTCTGTCATCTTAGTTAGGGAGACCCTGGTAAAATATATAAATATATTTTATTTTATATATTAATTTATTATTATTATTATTAATATACAATTATAATATTTTAAATTATTAAAAATATTATAACGCTCCAACGCTCACGCAGAAGGTGCGTTGGCCAACACCAAGGAGCCACCTGGCCTCTGTAGAGGGGATGGAGAGAGGCTGGATGGGGTGACCCTATAGTCCCATGGGCCCAGGGCCGTACATTAACAATACGCAACAGTATAGTAAACCACTTGCTGCCAGCAAAATCAGGCACACATTATCCGGCTCCCATAGCGCAGCTGGGGAGGCAGAGAACCGGAAATTCCGAAAGTTTGAGGAGCTTGGCAACCGCGGCTATTTGAGACTTTGGGTAGACCGGGGTCAGCAACAAGCCAGTTCAGTTCCTCAATGAAATCGGGAAAAGTATCCGGGAAGTGACGCTGGAGCCACGGTCCTACAAGTTCCTGATGCAGCGAATCCTCGTGACGCTGGAGCCACGGTCCTACCAGTTCCTGATGCAGCGAATCCTCGTGACGCTGGAGCCACGGTCCTACCAGTTCCTGATGCAGCGAATCCTCGTGACGCTGGAGCCACGGTCCTACCAGTTCCTGATGCAGCGAATCCTCGTGACGCTGGAGCCACGGTCCTACCAGTTCCTGATGCAGCGAATCCTCGTGATGCTGGAGCCACGGTCATACCAGTTCCCGATGCAGCGAATCCTCGTGACGCTGGAGCCACGGTCCTACCAGTTCCTGATGCAGCGAATCCTCGTGACGCTGGAGCCACGGTCCTACCAGTTCCTGATGCAGCGAATCCTCGTGACGCTGGAGCCACGGTCCTACCAGTTCCTGATGCAGTGAATCCTCGTGACGCTGGAGCCACGGTCCCACCAGTTCCTGATGCAGCGAATCCTCGTGACGCTGGAGCCACGGTTCCACCAGTTCCTGATGCAGCGAATCATCGTGACGCTGGAGCCACGGTCCTACCAGTTCCTGATGCAGCGTATCCTCGTGATGCTGGAGCCACGGTCCTACCAGTTCCTGATGCAGCGAATCCTCGTGACGCTGGAGCCACGGTCCTACCAGTTCCTGATGCAGCGAATCCTCGTGACGCTGGAGCCACGGTCCTACCAGTTCCTGATGCAGCGAATCCTCGTGACGCTGGAGCCACGTCCTACCAGTTCCTGATGCAGCGAATCCTCGTGATGCTGGAGCCACGGTCCTACCAGTTCCTGATGCAGCGAATCCTCGTGACGCTGGAGCCACGGTCCTACCAGTTCCTGCAGCGAATCCTCGTGACGCTGGAGCCACGGTCCTACCAGTTCCTGATGCAGCGAATCCTCGTGATGCTGGAGCCACGGTCCTACCAGTTCCTGATGCAGCGAATCCTCGTGACGCTGGAGCCACGGTCCTACCAGTTCCTGATGCAGCGAATCCTCGTGACGCTGGAGCCACGGTTCTACCAGTTCCTGATGCAGCGAATCCTCGTGACGCTGGAGCCACGGTCCTACCAGTTCCTGCAGCGAATCCTCGTGACGCTGGAGCCACGGTCCTACCAGGTCCTGATGCAGCGAATCCTCGTGACGCTGGAGCCACGGTCCTACCAGTTCCTGATGCAGCGAATCCTCGTGATGCTGGAGCCACGGTCCTACCAGTTCCTGATGCAGCGAATCCTCGTGATGCTGGAGCCACGGTCCTACCAGTTCCTGATGCAGCGAATCCTCGTGATGCTGGAGCTACGGTCCTACCAGTGCCTGCAGCGAATCCTCGTGATGCTGGAGCTACGGTCCTACCAGTGCCTGCAGCGAATCCTCGTGACGCTGGAGCTACAGTCCTACCAGTTCCTGCAGCGAATCCTCGTGACGCTGGAGCCACGGTCCTACCATCTCCTGATGCAGCGAATCCTCGTGACGCTGGAGCCACGGTCCTACCAGTTCCTGCAGCGAATCCTCGTGACGCTGGAGCCACGGTCCTACCAGTTCCTGATGCAGCGAATCCTCGTGACGCTGGAGCCACGGTCCTACCAGTTCCTGATGCAGCGAATCCTCGTGACGCTGGAGCCACGGTCCTACCAGTTCCTGCAGCGAATCCTCGTGACGCTGGAGCCACGGTCCTACCAGTTCCTGATGCAGCGAATCCTCGTGACGCGGGAGCCACGGTCCTACCAGTTCCTGATGCAGCGAATCCTCGTGACGCTGGAGCCACGGTCCTACCAGTTCCTGATGCAGCGAATCCTCGTGACGCTGGAGCCACGGTCCTACCAGTTCCTGATGCAGCGAATCCTCGTGACGCTGGAGCCACGGTCCTACCAGTTCCTGATGCACCGAATCCTCGTGACGCTGGAGCCACGGTCCTACCAGTTCCTGATGCAGCGAATCCTCGTGACGCTGGAGCCACGGTCCTACCAGTTCCTGATGCAGCGAATCCTCGTGACGCTGGAGCCACGGTCCTACCAGTTCCTGATGCAGCGAATCTTCGTGACGCTGGAGCCACGGTCATACCAGTTCCCGATGCAGCGAATCCTCGTGACGCTGGAGCCACGGTCCTACCAGTTCCTGATGAAGCGAATCTTCGTGACGCTGGAGCCACGGTCCTACTATGCTGCATCAGTAATGGGGACGATACACTGCATGGATGGAAGGAATTATTACCACCTAAATGCCCGCCTAACCGACGGGCTTGTAAAATTGCCCCATGTCCTGTTTCTTGACGTCTACTTCATGTTTGCCGATTGCGGATTGCGGATTATTTGCCGGATTATTTGCCGGATTATTTGCCGGATTATTTATCGAATATTTTCTGTTTGTTTTTCTATATAATTCATATAATAAATAATTATTTATAAAATTAATATAATTTATTATTAAGTTAAACATAATTGGTAATTTATTATTACTTAATACTGTTTAGGGTGATGGTTTAATACCATATAAAAAAATATAAGAATTATATATTTTACTATTTTCGGAATCAGCGCCAAAAAAAACAGGTATATAAAACCATAAAAAAAATTATTTTGAAAAATTTCACTTTTGGTGCATATTTGGAAAGTTGGAACCAAATAGAAAACTAATTCGAGAGTTTTTCTCGAAATAACTTTGTTTGGAACATTTTCTCTTCTACTTTGAGAATAGCGGAGCTCCAACAAAGTGACAAATTTTCAAATTGTGGGTAAAAGTTACAAATATTAATTGCAAAGTGGTATACACATAAAAAGAAAAACCGCGTAAAGATGTCCGGGGGTGAACAACGAACTATGTGTAACAGAAGTCGAGCTTCTTTAGAAGATAACCGACCTTATTTCGGTTTGATTATGTCGACTCTCGCTCAGAGCTACTTCACTGCCCATCGAGGGTGATGGGTTCGATGGTGCTGGAACCGTAGGTGCTGGGACCGCAGGCTGAGGTTGTGGCGGCAAGGAATTGTAGAGCGCTGACGTAGCCACGGGAAACTGCGAGAACGCTGGTGCTGGCTGAAAAATACAATATAATTAAACCGTGCTAAGCACGATGAACTGGAGCTCTATTCGCCCCCTAGCGGCAGACAGAGGAACTGTAAAAGTCTGTCTGCTCTTAGGTTACTACTAACAAATTTCAGATGAATCTGATGTTTGGTTCTATAATTACAGCTACTTTTACGTTTCTGTCAAATCGCCCCCTAGCGGTAGACGGAGGAACTATAGAAGTCTACATGTGTGTAGAATTTCTTTATTTTTGTTACACTACATGTGTACCA
Organism: Nemertoderma westbladi; assembly: GCA_032718475.1. Lineage (NCBI taxonomy): Eukaryota > Metazoa > Xenacoelomorpha > Nemertodermatida > Nemertodermatidae > Nemertoderma > Nemertoderma westbladi. The sequence goes on along the minus strand of JAUCBJ010001904.1, from coordinate 10,112 downwards.
AGTTTGGTTCCACTTCATCCCAGATTGACCGACTTATTAGCGTTCAAACATTCATGCCACACACACAAAGCCAGCCACAAACCCAGCCGGTCAGCCACCCAACCACAAACCCAGCCGGTCAGCCACCCAACCACAAACAAACTAATAATAGCTGCAGGAACTCGAGTAGAGCTCCAGTGGGGTATATCACACACGATGAATAGAATAATAACTCTCGGTATATATTCTTAAATAGTTGTTACTTTTTCGAGTCAGGGTTGTATGGAACTTTGACAATATTTTCTCATGCAACTACACCACGACCACAGGGTTCGAAAGTCATGTTCATCACTGAGGTTTAATTGTATATTCAGCAGACAAAGAGCAGCACTAGTATATTAACATTGTAACAGCAGTTGCATGTTGTCTGCCTTGTAGAGCACCAATAATAATCGAACTAATGAACCAGCTCACCTGATTGGCCGGCTGGTAAACAGCGAGCTCCTGTGTGGGTTGCATAGCTGTTGGTAGTGATGGACGCGGACCAATCAGCATCGGGCCCGAAGCCAGGAGCACCGGTTGTTGTTGATGTTGATGGTAAGGAGGTTGTTGTTGATAAGCTGAATAACCTTGATCGTACATAGCGGGATGTTGATGTTGTTGCTGTTGGTAAGGCGGGTTAGTGGTTGGGACGGGTGTAGGTTTGGGGGCTCTTTGGGTAGCGGGGTTTCTACGATTGGAGCGTTGGGTTGCTAAGGGAGGGCCAAGTACGTCGCTATTGGTTGCCAAGTGAGGGCTGTAACTTCTCGTTGAGGGAACTCTGGTTTCTTCGCTGGATTCTGAAAGGAACGGAATAAAAAAAACAATTTACACGCATGTTGCAAACCATCAACACATCGGATTGCTAAAGCTGAGACAAAAACTCTAATCGTGTTTCCACAAAATTTGGAAAGATTTTCTTTTTATAATAAACTCAATTTCAACCGAATTTCGTGGTTTTGCCGTCGTGTCAATGAAAAAACAATATGACAAACATAACTGTAAATTTTGAAAAACGGATGAGTCGAATGAGTATTAGCCCCCCCCCCCCCCCCCCGGATATGGTTCTCTATCGGATTAATTTTGCGTTTTTATGTTTTTACATTTTCCTAATCGAAATCAGAATCACCAACTAGACAATAGAAGCTGAGATGAGCAAATCGAAAATATTAAAAAATTTCGAGACACTCTTAAGTACAACAAATACTAAGTCTACATCACTACTTACCTTCCATAAGTCTATCCGACTCCGGTTCCGAATCCGATGACTCAACTGCTACAGTGGCTCCAGCCAATGGCAGAGTCGCCTGCCCCATTCGCGCCATGCGACTTATCAACTTTGCTTTGGTGGAATCTACACCTATATAATTATAGAAAGGTAAAATGGAATTGACCGTTTAAAATTTACTTTTTAAGAGATAAATACTTTTAAAATTTTTAGATATTTATCCATTTTAATATAAAATAACCTAATCAAAAGGCGTAAAGTGAAGCGCTATGAGGGACTGTATTGTTTCCGGGTTTGTTCAAATATTAATAGATTGTTATTGGACAACATGGGCATTGGTTTGGTATATAATAATAATAGGTTTACTTACCCGGGGATGAAGGCGGCAGCTTCATCTGATCGTCTAAAGAACTCGTCCGGTCCTTAACCGAAGCAACTCTCTCGGGGCGCGGCAATGGACCTCCTGCTACCGGTTTGGTGGGTATCGTAAGGGGCGAAGACGAGCCCGATATATCGCTCGACGGTTTAATCTAAAACGATTTATTACCGCATCGGGGGTGAATGATGGGAGAACATTTAGCTTAAAGATTTATAATACGTAGTTTAAAAAGAGGGGTTGGGGACTCGGGAGCCATCAAAATACGTCCATCTCCACAGGAAAATTAACTTGAGCTGATTTATTACCAGCAACATTAAACTGTAATCAGCACTATCGACTTCGGTTTATTATTTTGGTTAGAGGGATAACATGGGACTTATGTCAACCCGCATGGCCCAATGACAGTTTAAGATAAATCTACAACTTACTATTTTTACATTTTATAACTTACTTTTACAATTTGAACATCAAATACCAGCGTTGAGTTGGCGGGAATTCGGTCTGTTATGGCTTTACTTCCGTATCCCTCTAGCGGTGGAATAACTAACACTCTACGGGAATTGCGATGCATTCCAATCATTCCATTCTCCCATCCCTAAGGCAACCAATAATATTTACAGTGATTTAGTATAAAATATAAATTTCGGAAGAAGTTACGGCCTCGACTTAATAAAAAAACACCAAAAAGATGATTTTTTATTAAGATACTAACTACATGACGTGTGTACCAGTTTGTAGTTAGGGTGACGTCATAGTGAATTATTTCTGTCGGAATTGTTACCATAACCAATATTGGATAATAAAAACAATGGATCTATAATAGAGAGACGACATTTATAATATTTACAGTAAATAACGGAATATAATTACGATAAGAATTGAGTTGAGTGCAAACTAATAACTAATGTCATTCAAACTAATAAATTACCTTTATCACTTTACCCCTGCCAATCTTCATAGTCAGTAGTTTCTCAGTATCGCGGTTGGAATCTATTTCTCCGGCAAGTAACTTATTGGTAACCAAATAACCTAATAAAAAATAGGAACTTATTGGTAACCAAATAACCTAATCAAAAATAGGAACTTATTGGTAACCAAATAACCTAAGAAAAAATAGGAACTTATTGGTAACCAAATAACCTAATAAAAAATAGGAACTTATTGGTAACCAAATAACCTAATAAAAAATAGGAACTTATTGGTAACCAAATAACCTAAGAAAAAAGTAGTAACTTATTGGTAACCAAATAACCTAATAAAAAATAGGAACTTATTGGTAACCAAATAACCTAATAAAAAATAGGAACTTATTGGTAACCAAATAACCTAATAAAAAATAGGAACTTATTGGTAACCAAATAACCTAATAAAAAATAGGAACTTATTGGTAACCAAATAACCTAAGGAAAAATAGGAACTTATTGGTAACCAAATAACCTAATAAAAAATAGGAACTTATTGGTAACCAAATAACCTAATAAAAAATAGGAACTTATTGGTAACCAAATAACCTAATAAAAAATAGGAACTTATTGGTAACCAAATAACCTAATAAAAAATAGGAACTTATTGGTAACCAAATAACCTAATAAAAAAGTAGTAACTTATTGGTAACCAAATAACCTAATAAAAAATAGGAACTTATTGGTAACCAAATAACCTAATAAAAAATAGGAACTTATTGGTAACCAAATAACCTAATAAAAAATAGGAACTTATTGGTAACCAAATAACCTAATAAAAAATAGGAACTTATTGGTAACCAAATAACCTAATAAAAAATAGGAACTTATTGGTAACCAAATAACCTAATAAAAAATAGGAACTTATTGGTAACCAAATAACCTAATAAAAAAGTAGTAACTTATTGGTAACCAAATAACCTAATAAAAAATAGGAACTTATTGGTAACCAAATAACCTAATAAAAAATAGGAACTTATTGGTAACCAAATAACCTAATAAAAAATAGGAACTTATTGGTAACCAAATAACCTAATAAAAAATAGGAACTTATTGGTAACCAAATAACCTAATAAAAAATAGGAACTTATTGGTAACCAAATAACCTAATAAAAAATAGGAACTTATTGGTAACCAAATAACCTAATAAAAAATAGGAACTTATTGGTAACCAAATAACCTAATAAAAAATAGGAACTTATTGGTAACCAAATAACCTAATAAAAAATAGGAACTTATTGGTAACCAAATAACCTAAGAAACAATAGGAACTTATTGGTAACCAAATAACCTAATTAAAAATAGGAACTTATTGGTAACCAAATAACCTAATAAAAAAATAGGAACTTATTGGTAACCAAATAACCTAATAAAAAATAGAAACTTATTGGTAACCAAATAACCTAATAAAAAATAGGAACTTATTGGTAACCAAATAACCTAATAAAAAATAGGAACTTATTGGTAACCAAATAACCTAATAAAAAATAGGAACTTATTGGTAACCAAATAACCTAACAAAAAATAGGAACTTATTGGTAACCAAATAACCTAAGAAACAATAGGAACTTATTGGTAACCAAATAACCTAATAAAAAATAGGAACTTATTGGTAACCAAATAACCTAATAAAAAATAGGAACTTATTGGTAACCAAATAACCTAACAAAAAATAGGAACTTATTGGTAACCAAATAACCTAAGAAACAATAGGAACTTATTGGTAACCAAATAACCTAATAAAAAATAGGAACTTATTGGTAACCAAATAACCTAATAAAAAATAGGAACTTATTGGTAACCAAATAACCTAATAAAAAATAGGAACTTATTGGTAACCAAATAACCTAACAAAAAATAGGAACTTATTGGTAACCAAATAACCTAAGAAACAATAGGAACTTATTGGTAACCAAATAACCTAATAAAAAATAGGAACTTATTGGTAACCAAATAACCTAATAAAAAATAGGAACTTATTGGTAACCAAATAACCTAATAAAAAATAGGAACTTATTGGTAACCAAATAACCTAATAAAAAATAGGAACTTATTGGTAACCAAATAACCTAACAAAAAATAGGAACTTATTGGTAACCAAATAACCTAATAAAAAATAGGAACTTATTGGTAACCAAATAACCTAATAAAAAATAGGAACTTATTGGTAACCAAATAACCTAATTAAAAATAGGAACTTATTGGTAACCAAATAACCTAATAAAAAATAGGAACTTATTGGTAACCAAATAACCTAATTAAAAATAGGAACTTATTGGTAACCAAATAACCTAATAAAAAATAGGAACTTATTGGTAACCAAATAACCTAATAAAAAATAGGAACTTATTGGTAACCAAATAACCTAATAAAAAATAGGAACTTATTGGTAACCAAATAACCTAATAAAAAATAGGAACTTATTGGTAACCAAATAACCTAACAAAAAATAGGAACTTATTGGTAACCAAATAACCTAAGAAACAATAGGAACTTATTGGTAACCAAATAACCTAATAAAAAATAGGAACTTATTGGTAACCAAATAACCTAATAAAAAATAGGAACTTATTGGTAACCAAATAACCTAATAAAAAATAGGAACTTATTGGTAACCAAATAACCTAATAAAAAATAGGAACTTATTGGTAACCAAATAACCTAACAAAAAATAGGAACTTATTGGTAACCAAATAACCTAATAAAAAATAGGAACTTATTGGTAACCAAATAACCTAATAAAAAATAGGAACTTATTGGTAACCAAATAACCTAATTAAAAATAGGAACTTATTGGTAACCAAATAACCTAATAAAAAATAGGAACTTATTGGTAACCAAATAACCTAATTAAAAATAGGAACTTATTGGTAACCAAATAACCTAATAAAAAATAGGAACTTATTGGTAACCAAATAACCTAATTAAAAATAGGAACTTATTGGTAACCAAATAACCTAATTAAAAATAGGAACTTATTGGTAACCAAATAACCTAATAAAAAATAGGAACTTATTGGTAACCAAATAACCTAATAAAAAAATAGGAACTTATTGGTAACCAAATAACCTAATAAAAAATAGGAACTTATTGGTAACCAAATAACCTAATAAAAAATAGGAACTTATTGGTAACCAAATAACCTAATAAAAAATAGGAACTTATTGGTAACCAAATAACCTAATAAAAAATAGGAACTTATTGGTAACCAAATAACCTAACAAAAAATAGGAACTTATTGGTAACCAAATAACCTAAGAAACAATAGGAACTTATTGGTAACCAAATAACCTAATAAAAAATAGGAACTTATTGGTAACCAAATAACCTAACAAAAAATAGGAACTTATTGGTAACCAAATAACCTAATAAAAAATAGGAACTTATTGGTAACCAAATAACCTAATAAAAAATAGGAACTTATTGGTAACCAAATAACCTAATTAAAAATAGGAACTTATTGGTAACCAAATAACCTAATAAAAAAATAGGAACTTATTGGTAACCAAATAACCTAATAAAAAATAGGAACTTATTGGTAACCAAATAACCTAATAAAAAATAGGAACTTATTGGTAACCAAATAACCTAACAAAAAATAGGAACTTATTGGTAACCAAATAACCTAATAAAAAATAGGAACTTATTGGTAACCAAATAACCTAATAAAAAATAGGAACTTATTGGTAACCAAATAACCTAACAAAAAATAGGAACTTATTGGTAACCAAATAACCTAATAAAAAATAGGAACTTATTGGTAACCAAATAACCTAACAAAAAATAGGAACTTATTGGTAACCAAATAACCTAATAAAAAATAGGAACTTATTGGTAACCAAATAACCTAACAAAAAATAGGAACTTATTGGTAACCAAATAACCTAATAAAAAATAGGAACTTATTGGTAACCAAATAACCTAACAAAAAATAGGAACTTATTGGTAACCAAATAACCTAATAAAAAATAGGAACTTATTGGTAACCAAATAACCTAACAAAAAATAGGAACTTATTGGTAACCAAATAACCTAAGAAACAATAGGAACTTATTGGTAACCAAATAACCTAATCAAAAATAGGAACTTATTGGTAACCAAATAACCTAATAAAAAATAGGAACTTATTGGTAACCAAATAATCTAATAAAAAATAGGAACTTATTGGTAACCAAATAACCTAATAAAAAATAGGAACTTATTGGTAACCAAATAACCTAATAAAAAAGTAGTAACTTATTGGTAACCAAATAACCTAATAAAAAATAGGAACTTATTGGTAACCAAATAATCTAATAAAAAATAGGAACTTATTGGTAACCAAATAACCTAATAAAAAATAGGAACTTATTGGTAACCAAATAACCTAATAAAAAAATAGGAACTTATTGGTAACCAAATAACCTAATAAAAAATAGGAACTTATTGGTAACCAAATAACCTAAGAAACAATAGGAACTTATTGGTAACCAAATAACCTAATCAAAAATAGGAACTTATTGGTAACCAAATAACCTAATAAAAAATAGGAACTTATTGGTAACCAAATAATCTAATAAAAAATAGGAACTTATTGGTAACCAAATAACCTAATAAAAAATAGGAACTTATTGGTAACCAAATAACCTAATAAAAAAGTAGTAACTTATTGGTAACCAAATAACCTAATAAAAAATAGGAACTTATTGGTAACCAAATAATCTAATAAAAAATAGGAACTTATTGGTAACCAAATAACCTAATAAAAAATAGGAACTTATTGGTAACCAAATAACCTAATAAAAAAATAGGAACTTATTGGTAACCAAATAACCTAATAAAAAATAGGAACTTATTGGTAACCAAATAACCTAAGAAAAAATAGGAACTTATTGGTAACCAAATAACCTAATAAAAAATAGGAACTTATTGGTAACCAAATAACCTAATAAAAAATAGGAACTTATTGGTAACCAAATAACCTAATAAAAAATAGGAACTTATTGGTAACCAAATAACCTAATAAAAAATAGGAACTTATGGTAACCAAATAACCTAAGAAAAAAGTAGTAACTTAATAATAAACAGTGTTGTTACCAATTGGGGAAAAGGAATAGGTTACAGAGTTAGGCTTTTATAACCAAAACAAAACAATGTTGTTACCAATTGGGGGAAAGCAGCAGGTTATAGAAGTAGGCTTTTATAACCAAAACAATAAACAGTGTTGTTACCAATTGGGGAAAATGAATAGGTTACAGAGTTAGGCTTTTATAACCAAAAAAAAACAATGTTGTTACCAATTGGGGGAAAGCAGCAGGTTATAGAAGTAGGCTTTTATAACCAAAACAATAAACAGTGTTGTTACCAATTGGGGAAAATGAATAGGTTACAGAGTTAGGCTTTTATAACCAAAACAAAACAATGTTGTTACCAATTGGGGGGAAAAAAAAGGAGCAGGTTATAGAAGTAGGCTTTATAACCAAAACAATAAACAGTGTCGTTACCAATTGGGGGAAAGGAGCAGGTTATAGAAGTAGGCTTTTATATCCAAAACAATAAACAATGTTGTTACCAATTGGGGGAAAGGAGCAGGTTATAGAAGTAGGCTTTTATATCCAAAACAATAAACAATGTTGTGACCAATTGGGGGAAAGGAGCAGGTTATAGAAGTAGGCTTTTATATCCAAAACAATAAACAATGTTGTTACCAATTGGGGGAATGAGCAGGGTACAGAGGTAGGCTTTTATAACCAAAACAATAAACAGAGTCGTTACCAATTGGGGGAAAGGAGCAGGTTATAGAAGTAGGCTTTTATATCCAAAACAATAAACAGTGCCGTTACCAATTGGGGGAAAGGAGCAGGTTATAGAAGTAGGCTTTTATATCCAAAACAATAAACAGAGTCGTTACCAATTGGGGGAAAGGAGCAGGTTATAGAAGTAGGCTTTTATATCCAAAACAATAAACAGAGTCGTTACCAATTGGGGGAAAGGAGCAGGTTATAGAAGTAGGCTTTATAACCAAAACAATAAACAGTGTCGTTACCAATTGGGGGAAAGGAGCAGGTTATAGAAGTAGGCTTTATAACCAAAACAATAAACAGTGTCGTTACCAATTGGGGGAAAGGAGCAGGTTATAGAAGTAGGCTTTATAACCAAAACAATAAACAGTGTCGTTACCAATTGGGGGAAAGGAGCAGGTTATAGAAGTAGGCTTTATAACCAAAACAATAAACAGTGTCGTTACCAATTGGGGGAAAGGAGCAGGTTATAGAAGTAGGCTTTATAACCAAAACAATAAACAGTGTCGTTACCAATTGGGGGAAAGGAGCAGGTTAGAGGTAGGCTTTTATAACCAAAACAATAAACAATGTTGTTACCAATTGCGGGAAAGGAACAGGTTACATATGTAGGCTTTTATAACCGCGGTAAAATATTAATTTTAGTGGAAGAATGAATAATGTTTTGTGTTAAAAAAATTTATTCTGGATGGAAATTGAGAGATGCGAAATGTTCAAGTTATTTTTAGTTGCTATAGAGACAAAACGACAAAACATTTTCTCAAAAGGCTTTTCACCAAAATGACACAAGATGGCGTTATATTAAATTCCTAGAGCCGCATATTTTTATCACCTTTTTTACTATTTATATTTAGTAGATAATAGTGAACCAGAACAACGGACCCAACATTGTATATAAGAGGTAAAACAGCTAAAGTGTAAATGTTAATTTTCGTTAGGTTGTTCTGCCTCTCTGAAACATTACAAAATAAACTGTTTTTTTTTCATTAAACACAAATTCAACTTTCACTTTCACTAAAAGTTATATTCTATGATTATTTTATATGTGTTTAACATCCATACATTGTATAAATTATTAAGTAATTAAACAGGATGATCCAACTCTATAGCAAATGGAGTAGTGTAGTGTAGTGGTTAGCATACCTGAACGTTTATCGGGAGACGCGGGTTCGATCCCCGCTGGTGGCGAATTCATTTTTTCCGCTCCATTTGCTATAGAGTTGGATCATCCTTAGTCCTGTTTAATTACGTATTAATTTATACAATCTATGGATGTTAAACACATATACAATTTTTATGTATTAATTAATAAGTATTTAAACAGGACTAAGGAGGATCCAACTCTATAGCAAATCCAGCTGGTGGCGAATTCATTTTTTCCGCTCCATTTGCTATAGAGTTGGATCATCCTTAGTCCTGTTTAATTACTTATTAATTTATATTCTATGATATTTTGATATTTTCCAGCCACTATTATATTATTATTGCTGATTATATCTTCCCAGACCTACTTCGGAACTATACTTTATAGTGTGGTAGGTAAGTATGTCCTGGCTTACCCGTATAAGATACTGCAACACTGTCCCCAAGCTCAACTTGGTGCCCATCACCAACTTCAATATCCTGACTTATTGTTTCTTCTAGATCTGCTGCAGAATTTGCTTTAGCCAAACAAGCCTTGAAATAAAAATACATTGAATGTGGTAAGCAATAAACATGGTGTGGATTAATCGAAACATACTCAC
>JAUCBJ010001903.1:0-40581 GCA_032718475.1 Nemertoderma westbladi | reverse complement strand
TAGACACCTTAATAATTTGTCTATGTCTAGGGGCCACACATAAGCTTAATCCGGCTCTGGGGGACACCTTAATAGGGGTCAATGCTTCCCAATGAATTATTAATAAGGGCGATGGTGATGCTTGGCCGTCAGACATTATTAGATATTGATTAGCTGAAAAACTATACTACCGTGGGAACGTGACCTCTCTGGTAGAGCGGCTCTGTAGACAATTGTATGGTAGGATTACTGTCCTGTTCCCTGATTGGCTTATCCATCCCAACCTCCCTTACAAACAAGAATCACTGTTCTGCCTAGCTGGCGGTAGTTTGTACTGCATCATAGCGTACTCTATTTAAGGCCTTGCAAGCGTGCTGCCTTCCTAATTTATGGAGGCTGAACTGTTCAGTATAATTTCTTATTTAATTTCTTATTAAACATGGATGACAGTGATGACTTTGTAAAGGTTCCATTTACGGGATTCGTTATTCCGAGTCCAACCAATGATACAGCCATTGTTGAGCCGCTTGAACTCACTACGCAAACATCGTGCACCCCGAGTCCGGAGAAGAAAAAAACCAGGAAAGTCAGCAAGCCAAGAAAAGTTACTAAAGAACAATAAACATTGCACTAATTAATAATTGTAACTAGATGAGGGTCTGGGTCTTTATTGCATATGCGTTTTACAAATTGTTCATTAAAACTTACTAATTAACTTGAATCCGCGTTTTACACCCCTTCCCGGATCCAATAAAACTTGGTAATTAACATAAATCCGTGTTTTACACTCCATTCCGGATCCAATAAAACTTGGTAATTAACGTAAATCCGTGTTTTACACTCCATTCCGGATCCAATAAAACTTGGTAATTAACGTAAATCCGTGTTTTACACTCCATTCCGGATCCAATAAAACTTGGTAATTAACGTAAATCCGTGTTTTACACTCCATTCCGGATCCAATAAAACTTGGTAATTAACGTAAATCCGTGTTTTACACTCCATTCCGGATCCAATAAAACTTAGTAATTAACGTAAATCCGCGTTTTACACCCCTTCCCGGATCCAATAAAACTTGGTAATTAACTAGAATCCGCGTTTTACACCCCTTCCCGGATCCAATAAAACTTGGTAATTAACGTAAATCCGTGTTTTACACTCCATTCCGGATCCAATAAAACTTGATAATTAACGTAAATCCGTGTTTTACACTCCATTCCGGATCCAATAAAACTTGGTAATTAACGTAAATCCGTGTTTTACACTCCATTCCGGATCCAATAAAACTTGGTAATTAACGTAAATCCGTGTTTTACACTCCATTCCGGATCCAACAAAACTTGGTAATTAACGAAATCCGTGTTTTACACTCCATTCCGGATCCAATAAAACTTGGTAATTAACGTAAATCCGTGTTTTACACTCCATTCCGGATCCAATAAAACTTGTAATTAACGTAAATCCGTGTTTTACACTCCATTCCGGATCCAATAAAACTTGATAATTAACGTAAATCCGTGTTTTACACTCCATTCCGGATCCAATAAAACTTAGTAATTAACGTAAATCCGTGTTTTACACTCCATTCCGGATCCAATAAAACTTGATAATTAACGTAAATCCGTGTTTTACACTCCATTCCGGATCCAATAAAACTTGGTAATTAACGTAAATCCGTGTTTTACACTCCATTCCGGATCCAATAAAACTTGGTAATTAACGTAAATCCGCGTTTTACACTCCCTTCCCGGATCCAATAAAACTTGGTAATTAACGTAAATCCGTGTTTTACACTCCATTCCGGATCCAATAAAACTTGATAATTAACGTAAATCCGTGTTTTACACTCCATTCCGGATCCAATAAAACTTGGTAATTAACGTAAATCCGTGTTTTACACTCCATTCCGGATCCAATAAAACTTGGTAATTAACTAGAATCCGCGTTTTACACTCCATTCCGGATCCAACAAAACTTGGTAATTAACGAAATCCGTGTTTTACACTCCATTCCGGATCCAACAAAACTTGGTAATTAACGTAAATCCGTGTTTTACACTCCATTCCGGATCCAATAAAACTTAGTAATTAACGTAAATCCGTGTTTTACACTCCATTCCGGATCCAATAAAACTTGATAATTAACGTAAATCCGTGTTTTACACTCCATTCCGGATCCAATAAAACTTAGTAATTAACGTAAATCCGCGTTTTACACCCCTTCCCGGATCCAATAAAACTTGGTAATTAACTAAAATCCGCGTTTTACACCCCTTCCCGGATCCAATAAAACATGGTAATTAACTTGAATCCGCGTTTTACACCCCTTCCCGGATTTAATAAAACTTTGTAATAAACCTGAATCCGTATTTTACACCCAATCCCGGATTCAGTAGAAAAATGAATCCGCGTTTTACACTCCGTTCAGGATTTAGCCTAAAACATGAATCCGCGCTTTACACTCCGTTCCGGATCTGAAAAAAAGGCCAATCCGCATTTTACACTCGGTTACGGATTCGGTAAATTTAGCAGTGCACGGATCCGCAGATTACACCCTAAAAATGTAAATTCAGTCGACTTCCATAGGGACAATGTTAAATGATAGAATCCGGATCCTGATCCGGATCCGCGTTTTACTCTGACCCTTCTAGGGTAGGTGTAAAACGCGGATCCGGATCCGGATCCGGATTCAGGATCCGGATACGGATCCGGATCCGCGTTTTACACCTACCCTGGGTAGAAGTTTGAAAACAAAAAAGGTGACCTTGGGAGGAAACTCAAGCTTGATATGCCAACGACATACAATCTCACATTACCATGGAGATATGGACATGATCGTGGTTAATTGATTGACTTTATTGAGCACATAGTAGTCGATAACGATAATAACATCGTCGCATAACAATAATTAGTAGTGAGAACCAGTCTGTGACAGTCACAGAACCAGTCTGTGACTGTCACAGAACCAGTCTGTGACAGTCACAGAACCAGTCTGTGACAGTCACAGAACCAGTCTGTGACTGTCACAGAACCAGTCTGTGACAGTCACAGAACCAGTCTGTGACTGTCACAGAACCAGTCTGTGACAGTCACAGAACCAGTCTGTGACAGTCACAGAACCAGTCTGTGACTGTCACAGAACCAGTCTGTGACAGTCACAGAACCAGTCTGTGACAGTCACAGAACCAGTCTGTGACTGTCACAGAACCAGTCTGTGACAGTCACAGAACCAGTCTGTGACTGTCACAGAACCAGTCTGTGACAGTCACGATCTTGTTCTCTGGCAGCTTCAGAGATAATAAGCGTGGCGGACAGCCCGTAGCGTTCTTGAGAAGATACTGTCGCAGAGATACTGTCGCGAAAGTAATTGATGATAGAGTTGTGGTGGCGATAGAGTTGTTTTATCGATAAGCCGGTGTAACAGAGCATTTTCACTCCCCATGCAAAATCACTCGCCGGTAAAACTTCCCTCATACAGTGGCAAAAACATACAAAAAAGTGAGACCATGGTGTAATTCCATTTTTACTGAATGAAATCTCATGAAATAAAATGTTACAGGTAGACATTTTCATCAGGAATCTAGGAAACCATGTTTGCTAACCGCTACTGTAAATAAATACCATTAAATTTTGCTTGATATCGTCAAAAACCACGGAAAACGTGATGATTTGACAAAAAAAAATGATTAGCAGTTAAATAAGGAGCTCTAGTTTCTATCTGATGTCAATAAACGTTAATATGTTATATACCAAATGGAAGCTATTAATTTTAAGAAACATCGCAACAGTCTGTAGTATAGTCAGCATACAGGAGATCCTGGGAACACTTTGTTTTCTACTTCACCACTAAAAATGTCCCCCAGTGGCAAAAATTGAATAACGGAAATTGTGGTTACAGGCACACCTTGATATTTTTTTTTAAGAATTCGCAATTACTCAGCTGTAACACAAAAACAATTATAGAAATCCCATGTGGGTTTGAAGAGCCTCAGATCGGGAGGGAAAACCATAAACTGTCCCCTCCTGTAACCAACGTTAAAGCTAATAGAATCGCATATAATCGTTAAAACAATAACAGTTCTGAAATCGCCCTTGAAAATGCTTTCATTTGATGTATAATGTTGATACGCAGCATTTATAATGTGTGTTTGGCAGTGTCAGTCGTACCATAAAACTTCCCCCACCTGTAAACGCGCCTGCAACCAATTATCCTAGAATATGTATTAAAATAATGGTTACAGGCAGTGGACAGGAAGGGACAAGCGGTATATTTTTTACAGATCATATTTAAGGTCGGCCAATACTCTCACTGAATTATACAGACTCTGAGCTTTCAGAATATATCATATGTCGGGTTTTAAGAAACTTTATTTTTTACACAAAATAATGACTCTGGTTAAAAAAAAAAAAAAAATTTTCTTCGGCCGCTTGGCCAGGGATTACGCACAAAGTCTGACGACTTATTTCCAGTGCGGTCCCCCCAGAACTTTACTCCCCAGAGGAAACTCCAGTACTCATTTAGCTACCACTTAAGGATGCAAGGCAGAGATCCGCCCTGGCTGGTCCCTTTAAAGCATTCGTGCCGAAACGAAAACTGCCCTGGCCCATGTGAGGATCGAACCCACGACCTACGGGAGATGTGAATTCAATGCAACCACTACACCAAGGTGGAACCGTTGGAACCGTTGGAACAGGTGATTTGACCACTTTTCTGTATATCGCCCCCCTAGTGTATTTCTCACTCCCGGGATATATTTTCTTAAGTGTATTTTACTCCCTCCATGAGTGAAAACTCACCCCTGCATTTATCAATTTTCACTCCGTTCCAATCCATCCCCTGTTAAATTCCCCTGTGTATTCTCACTCCCGGTGTATTTTTTTGTATCTTCTACAGTAGGCCTACCGGTACCGCCTACTTTACTATATATAAATCTCCAGCGTGTGTTTGTCTGTGTACTAGAGGTATCTGTGGTCGTCTGTTCGTTTAACTGTAGGGTTATATCGAATTTAAATTATATTGAAACTTAAAATATCATGGGGGTAAGAATAATATACTGAGAGGGGTTAAATTTCACTAAAAAAACAGAGTAGTTTCAACCCCGGTTAAAATACCCTAGTGAATTCTAACCGGGAAGGGATAATATACTTAGGGAATTTTAACCGGGAAGTGGATTTTTAGAGGGGTGGAAATTTTCTGCTACACCGGCATAGAATTCTTAATGAAGCTGCAATGCAGCAAGTCCAAGACTCGGATGATAAAATTCAATGTAGTTATAATAATACGATAAACCTAACCTTTGGGTAAATAAGACATTAAATACTTACCGTGTACGGTCATTAAATGTTTGTATTCCATTTGTTGTCTATGGTCATGGTTCCTGAGCAACATTTTATGAACTTCATCTTTTTGTGATCGTAACTTCCTTAGTTCAGTGTAGACAAGATTCTGCACGATATAAAAAAAGCGTAATTAATAACTCCAACTAATAAGATACAAATTACAGAGATCTTTGTGGGGCGAGCGACGAAGTTGGCGGAACCTTAGCGAACTGACACTGATTAGAATTTGTAGATATTAAATAAGACCAAAAGTTGATCATTTTTAGCGACTTTCAGACACCAGCAGTTCAACAGTCTCCTGCTAGAGGGCTATTATCTAAACAATAAATGTACTCCCATTTCTTTTATTTTAATCCGTTCAACGGTGAAACGTGGCAGATTTGCACTACACCATTAACTGTGAAATTCAAATGAGACTCATCCGTCTGCAGTTCTCTAGTCTGCGGCTAGATGGCGAAATGTTCCAAAGTGAAATCCTTGTTCGATTCGGATATTATGATCAAGCTGAAATTTGGCAGATTACAGATATATACTTCTCGCACATATGTCTCTGCAGCAACATGCTTACCTCTTCGCATATGTGCCTGCAGCAACATATCTACCTCTTCGCATATGTGCCTGCAGCAACATACCTACCTCCTCGCATATGTGCCTGCAGCAACATACCTACCTCCTCGCATATGTGCCTGCAGCAACATACCTACCTCCTCGCATATGTGCCTGCAGCAACATACCTACCTCCTCGCATATGTGCCTGTAGCAACATACCTACCTCCTCGCATATGTCTCTGCAGTAACATCTACCTCCTCGCATATATCTCTACAGTAACATATCTACCTCCTCGCATATGTCTCTGCAGTAACATATCTACCTCCTCGCATATGTGCCTGCAGCAACATGCTTACCTCCTCGCATATGTGCCTGCAATAACATGCTTACCTCCTCGCATAAATGTCTCTGCAGTAACATATCTACCTCCTCGCATATATCTCTACAGTAACATATCTACCTCCTCGCATATGTCTCTGCAGTAACATATCTACCTCCTCGCATATGTGCCTGCAGCAACATACCTACCTCCTCGCATATGTGCCTGTAGCAACATACCTACCTCCTCGCATATGTCTCTGCAGTAACATATCTACCTCCTCGCATATATCTCTACAGTAACATATCTACCTCCTCGCATATGTCTCTGCAGTACCATATCTACCTCCTCGCATATGTGCCTGCAATAACATGCTTACCTCCTCGCATAAATGTCTCTGCAGTAACATATCTGCCTCCTCGCATATGTCTCTGCAGTACCATACCTACCTCCTCGCATATGTCTCTGCAGCAACATGCTTACCTCCTCGCATAAATGTCTCTGCAGTAACATATCTGCCTCCTCGCATATGTCTCTGCAGTACCATACCTACCTCCTCGCATATGTCTCTGCAGTACCATATCTACCTCCTCGCATATGTGCCTGCAATAACATGCTTACCTCCTCGCATAAATGTCTCTGCAGTAACATACCTACCTCCTCGCATATGTCTCTGCAGTACCATATCTACCTCCTCGCATATGTGCCTGCAATAACATGCTTACCTCCTCGCATAAATGTCTCTGCAGTAACATATCTGCCTCCTCGCATATGTCTCTGCAGTACCATACCTACCTCCTCGCATATGTCTCTGCAGTACCATACCTACCTCCTCGCATATGTCTCTGCAGTACCATATCTGCCTCCTCGCATATGTCTCTGCAGTAACATATCTACCTCCTCGAATATGTGCCTGCAGCAACATACCTACCTCCTCGCATATGTGCCTGCAGCAACATACCTACCTCATCGCATATGTGCCTGCAGCAACATACCTACCTCCTCGCATATGTCTCTGCAGTAACATATCTACCTCCTCGCATATATCTCTACAGTAACATATCTACCTCCTCGCATATGTCTCTGCAGTAACATACCTACCTCCTCGCATATGTCTCTGCAGTAACATATCTATCTCCTCACATATGTGCCTGCAGCAACATGCTTACCTCCTCGCATATGTGCCTGCAATAACATGCTTACCTCCTCGCATAAATGTCTCTGCAGTAACATATCTGCCTCCTCGCATATGTCTCTGCAGTAACATATCTATCTCCTCACATATGTGCCTGCAGCAACATGCTTACCTCCTCGCATATGTGCCTGCAATAACATGCTTACCTCCTCGCATAAATGTCTCTGCAGTACCATATCTACCTCCTCGCATATGTCTCTGCAGTAACATACCTACCTCCTCGCATATGTCTCTGCAGTAACATATCTGCCTCCTCGTATATTTCTCTGCAGCAACAATCCTACCTCCTCGCATATGTCTCTGCGGTAACATATCTACCTCCTCGCATATGTGCCTGCAGCAACATGCTTACCTCCTCGCATATGTGCCTGCAGCAACATGCTTAGCTCCTCGCATATGTGCCTGCAGCAACATGCTTACCTCCTCGCATATGTGCCTGCAGCAACATGCTTACCTCCTCGCATATGTGCCTGCAGCAACATACCTACCTCCTCGCATATGTGCCTGCAGCAACATGCTAACCTCCTCGCATATGTGCCTGCAGCAACATGCTTACCTCCTCGCATATGTGCCTGCAGCAACATGCTAACCTCCTCGCATATGTGCCTGTAGCAACATGCTTACCCCCTCGCATAAATGTCTCTGCAGTAACATATCTGCCTCCTCGTATATTTCTCTGCAGCAACAATCCTACCTCCTCGCATATGTCTCTGCGGTAACATATCTACCTCCTCGCACATTGTCTCTGCAGCAACATGCTTACCTCCTCGCATATATGTCTATGCAGCAACATACCTAACTCCTCGCATATGTCTCTGCAGCAACATGCTTACCTCCTCGCATATATGTCTCTGCAGTAACATATCTACCTCCTCGCATATGTGCCTGCAGTAACATGCTTACCCCCTCGCATAAATGTCTCTGCAGTAACATATCTGCCTCCTCGTATATTTCTCTGCAGTAACATACCTACCTCCTCGCATATGTCTCTGCAGTAACATATCTACCTCCTCGCATATGTGCCTGCAGTAACATGCTTACCCCCTCGCATAAATGTCTCTGCAGTAACATATCTGCCTCCTCGTATATTTCTCTGCAGCAACAATCCTACCTCCTCGCATATGTCTCTGCGGTAACATATCTACCTCCTCGCATATGTGCCTGCAGCAACATGCTTACCTCCTCGCATATGTGCCTGCAGCAACATATCTACCTCCTCGCACATTGTCTCTGCAGCAACATGCTTACCTCCTCGCATATATGTCTATGCAGCAACATACCTAACTCCTCGCATATGTCTCTGCAGCAACATGCTTACCTCCTCGCATATATGTCTCTGCAGTAACATGCTTACCTCCTCGCATATGTGTCTCTGCAGCAACATGCTTCGCTTCTGACGTCTCACTTGTAGGTCTATAGATTGTCGGAGTTTGTGAGACAGATTGTCCTCTTCTTCTATTCTATAGGCCGTCATGTCGTCCATGTAAGACTTCAAGGAATCTTTAGAAGCGTTCCCTTTCTTAAGAATGTCAACCTGATATAAAGTAAATAAATGTTTATTAAATATTCGTGAAAAAATATGTGGCTAACAGAAGCCACATATTTAATACATTAGAACATTTGGAGGGGCGAGTCACGAGTTTATCGAAGCCTTAGCGTAATGATATATTACTACATTTTCGATAAATTATTGCAATACCTACCCTTTTCTTGCAATCGTGCTTGTGTCTCGTCTGTAACGCCTTCAGCTCTCCCTCTTGTTCCTGTTTCAAGTGCTTCTGGAGACGAGTTAACTCTATTCCGTGGTTCTTTGCGTGTTTCTCTAACTCCTGGACCCGTTTCGTACGACATTTCTCGATCTCTTTACTGTGGCTCTGAAGGAGCGACTGGAAAGAAATAAAAGCGATATAAACTATGTCTTTTCGGTAACGCCAGTGTTGACACTTACGTTAATCTCTAAGATGCTGCTTATAATTGCGGCTACAAGGCTATTAATTAGTACGAGAGTTCCGGTTGATTCGCCACCAATAAGCGGTCACTATCTACCTACTAACAGCTGACAAACACCCGGAGAGACACTCACATCCAACTCCTTCTCGAGTTTGTTAGCTAGTTCATTCATCTCAGTTTCCAACTTATCTTCTAACATCTTCAACTGATTCTGATGAAGACGCCGCATTCGTTTGTACCCCGCCATGTTCTCTCGATACTGGAGGTAAATATAAATAAATATGTTGAAACTCAAAATGAATAAAATCGAAATGTTAGTTCATCAATTGCGTTTGCCCATTCTTGAAATATTAAGAAAACCATAAAACTTTAAGGGGGTACCCCCACCCAATATCGGTTAAAATTGTAATTTTCTTAAAAAAATAATTTTTAATAAGAGTAACTATTACAAAACAAAAAAAATCGAAAATTGGTTTTGAAATTGCAGCTTAGGTGTCATTTGAAAATGAAAAATTACATTCCGAGAAAATTGGCTTCATAGTTTAAACCTTACTGCGCATAACTGCATGCCTGGGTTCTGGTTGGGTAATAATGTATGGCAGAAGGAAACACACCACCGTGATAATATTTTAATCCGACGTCAATTTAAATATTTGGTGGAATCTAGTTTGTCTTTCTCACATGTTGATAATAAGAATAATTATAATATTGCAGACAGACCTCATTCTCTGGTGCGTGTTCTTTAATCTGTCGGGTTACGATTTCTGTAGTCCGGATTGTGGCGAACCCGTGGCTGTCCCGGACATTGGGTCCGGTCGGTCCATCGGTTACCGCGACGTCGGCACTGAAACACAAAACATACGGAACACAGTAATAAACCGAGATGTTTACCAATACAAACATAGCTAAAGGTACTACTACTACTACTACTAGGTCGAGCGAACTCGGGCAGTGGAGTTGAGATCAATCCAGGCTTCCCGATTCTCCATAGTTGTCGCAATTTCGTTTCTCCCAAGTTCAGTATCCCTTTCAAGTTGATATATATATGTTATGGCCGGTCCGTCCACGACTACGCTTTCCAGAGTTGGTTGCCAGAGAAGTAGATCTGGTATGACCTCGTCTTTACTTCGCCAGCAGTGCCCACTGACTCTTAATCTGCGTTCACGGAGGGTGGTTGATACAGGTGGTATTGTACCATAAAGCTCGGCGTTTGTCATGTGTTGTCTCCAGGTGATGTTTAGGGCTGCCCTTAGTAGTCTTGTGTAGCAACCATCAATTCGTTGTTCAAGTGATTTAGTCAGTGTCCAGGTCTCACCCCCGTATAAAAATACACTTTCCACTGTGGCTCGAAAAAACTTAGTCTTCAGGTGTCTGGAGAGATCCGATTTCCAGATAGTATCCATTTTTGATAGAGCTACCCAAGCCTTTGCTTTCCTAACTTCTATGTCCTTTTTGCTACTCTCTATCCATGATCCAAGGTACTGGAAGTCATCGACCTTCCTTAGTTGATTATTATCAATGGTTGTCAAGTTTCCATCAACATTAAAGGTCATGAATTCGGTCTTGGTAGCATTTATATGCAATCCAACCTCCTTAGCAGCCCTCTCCACTTTATTTAGTAGAAGCTGTGCATCTGCTAGCGTATTAGAGAGCAGGGAGATGTCATCCGCAAAGTCGGTGTCTGTGACTGTAGTTGCCGGATATCTACTACTTCTGCGTTCTTGAAGTGTGAATCCCTTCACCCTTTGTGGCTGTCCTCATTGCGTAATCCAGCACAATTACAAATAGTAATGGTGCTAATGTGTCACCTTGCAGTACCACAGCCAGGATTGAAAAAAACTCAATTTTACCATCTGGTGAGAGTACCTGCGCTTCTGTGTCACAATATAATAATCCAATGCCAGCCACAATTACCTCTAGTATTCTATAAGCTCTTAGGATTTCCAGCATTTTACCTCTATGGATTGAGTCGAATGCCTTCTTGAAGTTCACAAAAGTCATGACTGCGGGGAGATTCTTCGACTTAATTCCTTCAATCAGTCTCCGTAGTGCAAGTATCTGAGCTATTGTTGATCTACTTGGTTGAAATCCGTTTTGGCTCTTACGAAGTAGTTTCTCGATGTGAGGCCTAACCCTATATAGAATCATTTTATTGTATATTTTGGCAGCTACCACAAGCAGACAGATCCCACGATAGTTTGTTGGTATGCCGAGGTCTCCTTTCTTGGGGAGAGGCTTTAGTTGACCTTTAGTCCAAATTGGTGGTGGCTTTTCCCCTTTTAACATCCGGTTGCAAACATTCAATAATGGTCTGTTTAGCACTCCGGTTTTCCATACCTCCGCTGGGATTTCATCTAATCCACTCGCTTTATTATTGGACATTGGATTAGCTAAAGGTATGGCATTTATCCCCAACATGCAACCATTCACCAATGAATACACTATCCTTAAGTTCCCTACAACAATAACATATTAGATAATAATTTAGGGAATAATTCGTTCAATAAATACTCACTTGCTCCTAAATGGTGCGTGATTAATAGGTTGCAGTGTAGGTGTTGGTGTTACTGGACTAGGTTGATCACCATTGGGTGAGGCGGACGTATCATCCTGTTCTGGTTGCGTAGCAACGTCGCTGACCACACTACCTACTAGACTGGACTCGCTACTGATGCTGCTAACACTGCAGCTACGCTGGCCTTCCTCACTTCCGGTTTCCTCGCTGTCCCTGTCCGGTACCACCTCATTGACTGCGGAGTCACCGGTCCCACCAGGGATGCATAGGGACCCGTTACTGCGGTCCGATATCAAGAGCTTCTGTTAAAGGAAACCATCAGAATGGATTAACTGCCATACAGTAACGATCAGAATGGATTAACTGCCATACAGTAACGAGCAGAATGGATTAACTGCCATACAGTAACGATCAGAATGGATTAACTGCCATACAGTAACGATCAGAATGGATTAACTGCCATACAGTAACGAGCAGAATGGATTAACTGCCATACAGTAAGGATCAGAATGGATTAACTGCCATACAGTAACGATCAGAATGGATTAACTGCCATACAGTAACGATCAGAATGGATTAACTGCCATACAGTAACGAGCAGAATGGATTAACTGCCATACAGTAACGATCAGAATGGACTAACTGCCATACAATAATGAGCAGAATGGATTAACTGCCATACAGTAACGAGCAGAATGGAATAACTGCCATACAGTAACGAGCAGAATGGATTAACTGCCATATAGTAACGAGCAGAATGGATTAACTGCCATACAGTAACGAGCAGAATGGATTAACTGCCATATAGTAACGAGCAGAATGGATTAACTGCCATACAGTAACGAGCAGAATGGAATAACTGCCATACAGTAACGAGCAGAATGGATTAACTGCCATATAGTAACGAGCAGAATGGATTAACTGCCATACAGTAACGAGCAGAATGGATTAACTGCCATACAGTAACGATCAGAATGGATTAACTGCCATACAGTAACGAGCAGAATGGATTAAATGCCATACAGTAACGATCAGAATGGATTAACTGCCATACAGTAACGATCAGAATGGATTAACTGCCATACAGTAACGATCAGAATGGATTAACTGCCATACAGTAACGAGCAGAATGGATTAACTGCCATACAGTAACGGTCAGAATGGATTAACTGCCATACAGTAATGAGCAGAATGGATTAACTGCCATACAGTAACGAGCAGAATGGATTAACTGCCATACAGTAACGAGCAGAATGGATTAACTGCCATACAGTAACGATCAGAATGGATTAACTGCCATACAGTAACGATCAGAATGGATTAACTGCCATACAGTAACGAGCAGAATGGATTAACTGCCATACAGTAACGAGCAGAATGGAATAACTGCCATACAGTAACGAGCAGAATGGATTAACTGCCATATAGTAACGAGCAGAATGGATTAACTGCCATACAGTAACGAGCAGAATGGATTAACTGCCATACAGTAACGATCAGAATGGATTAACTGCCATACAGTAACGATCAGAATGGATTAACTGCCATACAGTAACGAGCAGAATGGATTAACTGCCATACAGTAACGAGCAGAATGGAATAACTGCCATACAGTAACGAGCAGAATGGATTAACTGCCATACAGTAACGATCAGAATGGATTAACTGCCATACAGTAACGAGCAGAATGGATTAACTGCCATACAGTAACGAGCAGAATGGAATAACTGCCATACAGTAACGAGCAGAATGGATTAACTGCCATATAGTAACGAGCAGAATGGATTAACTGCCATACAGTAACGAGCAGAATGGATTAACTGCCATACAGTAACGATCAGAATGGATTAACTGCCATACAGTAACGAGCAGAATGGATTAAATGCCATACAGTAACGATCAGAATGGATTAACTGCCATACAGTAACGATCAGAATGGATTAACTGCCATACAGTAACGATCAGAATGGATTAACTGCCATACAGTAACGAGCAGAATGGATTAACTGCCATACAGTAACGGTCAGAATGGATTAACTGCCATACAGTAATGAGCAGAATGGATTAACTGCCATACAGTAACGAGCAGAATGGATTAACTGCCATACAGTAACGAGCAGAATGGATTAACTGCCATACAGTAACGATCAGAATGGATTAACTGCCATACAGTAACGAGCAGAATGGATTAACTGCCATACAGTAACGATCAGAATGGATTAACTGCCATACAGTAATGAGCAGAATGGATTAACTGCCATACAGTAACGAGCAGAATGGATTAACTGCCATACAGTAACGAGCAGAATGGATTAACTGCCATACAGTAACGAGCAGAATGGATTAACTGCCATACAGTAACGATCAGAATGGATTAACTGCCATACAGTAACGATCAGAATGGATTAACTGCCATACAGTAATGAGCAGAATGGATTAACTGCCATACAGTAACGATCAGAATGGATTAACTGCCATACAGTAACGATCAGAATGGATTAACTGCCATACAGTAACGAGCAGAATGGATTAACTGCCATACAGTAACGATCAGAATAGATTAACTGCCATACAGTAACGAGCACAATGGATTAACTGCCATACATTAACGATCAGAATGGGTTAACTGCCTGCCATACAATAACGATCAGAATGGATTAACTGCCATACAGTAACGATCAGAAT
Source organism: Nemertoderma westbladi (assembly GCA_032718475.1). Taxonomy (NCBI): domain Eukaryota; kingdom Metazoa; phylum Xenacoelomorpha; order Nemertodermatida; family Nemertodermatidae; genus Nemertoderma; species Nemertoderma westbladi. Next base: position 26,049 of record JAUCBJ010001903.1, on the reverse strand, counting down.
GGATTAACTGCCATACAGTAACGATCAGAATGGATTAACTGCCATACAGTAACGAGCATAATGGATTAACTGCCATACAGTAACGAGCAGAATGGATTAACTGTCATACAGTAACGAGCAGAATGGATTAACTGCCATGCAGTAACGAGCAGAATGGATTAACTGCCATACAGTAACGAGCATAATGGATTAACTGCCATACAGTAACGAGCAGAATAGATTAACTGCCATACAGTAACGAGCAGAATGGATTAACTGCCATACAGTAACGAGCAGAATGGATTAACTGCCATTCAGTAACGAGCAGAATGGATTAACTGCCATACAGTAACGATCAGAATGGATTGACTGCCATACAGTAACGATCAGAATGGATTAACTGCCATACAGTAACGAGCAGAATGGATTGACTGCCATACAGTAACGAGCAGAATGGATTAACTGCCATACAGTAACGATCAGAATGGATTAACTGCCATACAGTAACGAGCAGAATGGATTAACTGCCATACAGTAACGATCAGAATGGATTAACTGCCATACAGTAACGATCAGAATGGATTAACTGCCATACAGTAACGAACAGAATGGATTAACTGCCATACAGTAACGAGCAGAATGGATTAACTGCCATACAGTAACGATCAGAATGCATTAACTGCCATACAGTAACGACCAGAATGGATTAACTGCCATACAGTAACGAGCAGAATGGATTAACTGCCATACAGTAACGAGCAGAATGGATTAACTGCCATACAGTAACGAGCAGAATGGATTAACTGCCATACAGTAACGATCAGAATGCATTAACTGCCATACAGTAACGATCAGAATGGATTAACTGCCATACAGTAACGATCAGAATGGATTAACTGCCATACAGTAACGCGCAGAATGGATTAACTGCCATACAGTAACGAACAGAATGGATTAACTGCCATACAGTAACGAGCAGAATGGATTAACTGCCATACAGTAACGATCAGAATGCATTAACTGCCATACAGTAACGATCAGAATGGATTAACTGCCATACAGTAACGAGCAGAATGGATTAACTGCCATACAGTAACGAGCAGAATGGATTAACTGCCATACAGTAACGAGCAGAATGGATTAACTGCCATACAGTAACGAGCAGAATGGATTAACTGCCATTCGACAACGATCAGAATGGATTAACTGCCATACAGTAACAAGCAGAATGGATTAACTGCCATACGGTAACGATCAGAATGGATTAACTGCCATACAGTAACAATCAGAATGGATTAACTGCCATACAGTAACGAGCAGAATGGATTATCTGCCATACAGTAACGAGCAGAATGGATTAACTGCCATACAGTAACGAGCAGAATGGATTAACTGCCATTCAGTAACGAGCAGAATGGATTAACTGCCATACAGTAACGATCAGAATGGATTGACTGCCATACAGTAACGATCAGAATGGATTAACTGCCATACAGTAACGAGCAGAATGGATTAACTGCCATTCGGCAACGATCAGAATGGATTAACTGCCATACAGTAACGAGCAAAATGGATTAACTGCCATACAGTAACGATCAGAATGGATTAACTGCCATACAGTAACGATCAGAATGGATTAACTGCCATACAGTAACGACCAGAATGGATTAACTGCCATACAGTAACGATCAGAATGGATTAACTGCCATACAGTAACGAGCAGAATGGATTAACTGCCATACAGTAACGATCAGAATGGATTAACTGCCATACAGTAACGATCAGAATGGATTAACTGCCATACAGTAACGATCAGAATGGATTAACTGCCATATAGTAACGAGCAGAATGGATTAACTGCCATATAGTAACGAGCAGAATTGATTAACTGCCATACAGTAACGAGCAGAATGGATTAACTGCCATACAGTAACGATCAGAATTGATTAACTGTCATACAGTAACGATCAGAATGGATTAACTGCCATACAGTAACGAGCAGAATGGATTAACTGCCATACAGTAACGAGCAGAATGGATTAACTGCCATACAGTAACGAGCAGAATGGATTAACTGCCATACAGTAACGAGCAGAATGGATTAACTGCCATACAGTAACGATCAGAATGGATTAACTGCCATACAGTAACGATCAGAATGGATTAACTGCCATACAGTAACGATCAGAATGGATTAACTGCCATACAGTAACGATCAGAATGGATTAACTGCCATATAGTAACGAGCAGAATGGATTAACTGCCATATAGTAACGAGCAGAATGGATTAACTGCCATATAGTAACGAGCAGAATTGATTAACTGCCATACAGTAACGAGCAGAATTGATTAACTGCCATACAGTAACGATCAGAATGGATGGAGCCAGAGTGCCATATGGAATATATACAATTTTGACTATCACGTACTGAAATAAATTAGCGTTTAAACGGGATCCCGATCCCGAAAGCAGGGTCCCTGCTAAATTTTTTTTTTTTGACCGGGTTCCTGAAGTATAGTGAAGTAAATTTGTTGAATATTTGATAAATAGTTCCAGGAGAACGGAAATGTTTTGATTAGATGGGATTTTTATGTCAGAAAACAATCCGGTAATCAATTGCAAAATAATTTTAATAGAACTTTATTTTACTTATAATTCAGAAGTGTAAGATAAAGTGGGTGTAACCCAAAACCCGCCATAAATAACTTTAAGAAATTTAATCCAAAGGGATCCGGAAAGTTATAATCCCGGTCCCGATCCCGAAAATCTCGAAGTCTGATACCGTTTAAACACTAAAATAAACCATACAGTTAACTTGTAGTCACGTCCTGGGCTTTCCTAAATTTAATTTAAAAACCAGTGGCTTCCTAAAATAAATGTTGACCAACCTGGGCTTTCCTATAATTTAAGTTATCTAGATCCCTGACTGAATTCTTTGTGCGCTCTATCAGTTCCAGTATCACTGTGCTAGACCGCGGATGGGTTATAAAAGGAGTGAGCAATAATTCATCCGTTGTAGGGCGCTTATCTGTTAATGGACAAAAGGTTATGCAGATTTACTTAATATTATATATTCTAATTATTCTCATAATACCGGTACAACATTCATACTATTTTAACGAATTCTTGTATCTTACTTAGTAAATCGACTCATATTGGTCAAATAAAGTGATAAATTACTTAACTACGTGGGTTATACTCACTGGGTTCTTTCATCAAACAGGATACTACGAAGTTGACGAATCTATCCGACCATTGATCCAGGTACTTCAGTGAAGGTGGGTCGTTTTGTGCGATGTGATACAGGGCAGACATTGAGTGCATGTTAAACAAAGGGGGGTTGCGTTCAGCCAACTCTATGCAGGTAATTCCTGTTGGGGAATGAAGAAGATGTAATGTAAATGACGCAAGATGGCGTTACGCATCAATGTTCAACCCTAGAACCCTATATTGGTCCATTTACAAGATATTGGGATAATATGAGAATCAGAATAACCCAGACAACATTAAAGTTATAAATTATCAGAGGTAAAACAACTCAACCCACACACAAGTCATGGAAATTATGTTGTTTGTTCTATATATCTCTCTAACAAAATCCCGACAAAACGTAACTAAAGAGTAATGTTAATTTTCAATATGTTTTTCTGCTTCTCGGAAAATTAACCCAAAAAAAAACGTTTTTTTTTAAATTAAATAATTAAAATTAAAATTGCTCATAGTATATTTCCACCTCTGTGCAAAAAATCAGGAGACGGGATCTACACTGGTGGGACAATTCATTTAGTTTCAGGAGACGGGATCTACACTGGTGGGACAAATCATTTAGTTTTTGAGTTTCTCTCGAAACTGTACTTTTTGGTGTTTGTTGTTCTCTCTCTATGGTCACGATATTATAAATAATTGGTCCATAGAAATCTTCTCTTCATTACATTGAATTTAATACGTAAAATGTATCAATTCACGTAGAATTTGCTTATTTGAATGGTATCCACTTTCTACGACAGAAAATAGAGATAGAGGCATTGTAACTATTTATGTTAATGGCCACAAAGAGTTAGGATGTAACTTAACGATAATCAATTATATTTATTTAATAATATTAGTTTTGAAGACTTATTTGTTTTGTTATTGGTACTTTACTACTGTATGGTACTAGAAGATCTCGAGTCATACTGAATGTTTTAGGTTTTAATTTTATACCAGAGGCAAATATATTTGGTTCCTAAGTTATAAATTTCCTAAAAGTTAAAACTAAATTCTTACTTAGAGAAGAGTATGCTAAACGGTATGGTAAACTGGAAAATAAAATAGTTAGCATGATAGAGAGAAGAGTATGCTAAACGGTATGGTAAACTGGAAAATAAAATAGTTAGCATGATAGAGAGAAGAGTATGCTAAACGGTATGGTAAACTGGAAAATAAAATAGTTAGCATGATAGAGAGAAGAGTATGCTAAACGGTATGGTAAACTGGAAAATAAAATAGTTAGCATGATAGAGAGAAGAGTATGCTAAACTGTATGGTAAACTGGAAAATAAAATAGTTAGCATGATAGAGAGAAGAGTATGCTAAACGGTATGGTAAACTGGAAAATAAAATAGTTAGCATGATAGAGAGAAGAGTATGCTAAACGGTATGGTAAACTGGAAAATAAAATAGTTAGCATGATAGAGAGTGTTTGAACTGGTCAAATGCATTAAAATTAGGTGCACTTGAGTAAAATAAACAGTATTATAGTGAAATAAACAGTATTATAGTGAAATAAACAGCATTATAGTGAAATAAACCGATGTGCATAACATACATCACTTTAAACCTAATTACAGCAGGAAATACGAATTTAATGTAGAATAAAGTGACTACAACTCACCTAAACTCCATATATCTGCTTTCTCTGAGTATTGGCCCTCATCCATTGCGAGTATAACTTCGGGGCTCATCCAATAGGGGGTGCCCACGAACGAGTTGGCCGGGCAGCTGAGAGAGGCCGAACCAAAGTCGCCGAGTTTCACTGTTCCTCTATCAGTCAGTAGAATGTTACCTGGGAAATACGGGAAGATTAGTTACCTGGGAAACACGGGAAGATTAGTTACCTGGGAAATACGGGAAGATTAGTGACCTGGGAAATACGGGAAGATTACTTACCTGGGAAATACGGGAAGATTAGTTACCAGGGAAATACGGGAAGATTAGTTACCAGGGAAATACGGGAAGATTAGTTACCTGGGAAATACGTGAAGATTAGTGACCTGGGAAATACGGGAAGATTACTTACCTGGGAAATACGGGAAGATTAGTTACCTGGGAAATACGGGAAGACTAGTTACCTGGGAAATAAGGGAAGATTAGTTACCTGGGAAATACGGGAAGATTACTTACCTGGGAAATACGGGAAGATTAGTTACCTGGGAAAAACAGGAAGATTAGTTACCTGGGAAATACGGGAAGATTAGTTACCTGGGAAATACGGGAAGATTAGTTACCTGGGAAATACGGGAAGATTACTTACCTGGGATATACGGGAAGATTAGTTACCTGGGAAATACGGGAAGATTAGTTACCAGGGAAATACGGGAAGATTAGTTACCTGGGAAATACGGGAAGATTAGTTACCAGGGAAATACGGGAAGATTAGTTACCTGGGAAATACGGGAAGATTAGTTACCAGGGAAATACGGGAAGATTAGTTACCTGGGAAATACGGGAAGATTAGTTACCAGGGAAATACGGGAAGATTAGTTACCAGGGAAATATGGGAAGATTAGTTACCTGGGAAATACGGGAAGATTAGTTACCAGGGAAATACGGGAAGATTAGATACCTGGGAAATACGGGAAGATTAGTTACCAGGGAAATACGTAGTGGATAAAAGGAATTGGCTGAATAAATCAACCGTTAAATACTAATCAACAAAGCAAATCAATGGTTATTTATAAAGAAGAAATCCAAGAAAACAATATATTGTCTGCAACATACACAACCTCCACCTCCATGTATTACTATATGATTGTTTCACTTGTTTAGGTTGTAAAATAAGAATTGCCGATTATTGGTTAGATAAAAGATTTAAGACACTTCACTACAAAGGATACAGAAGAATAAATACGAAAACTGTTTGAGGCAACTAATGATAGCATTAAATATAAAGTTTGTTCCACGTAAACTTAATATATAAAGGAACAATAAGTATACTGTTGTTCGGAAGTTCGCACTGTCGTGGGTGATGTGATGGTTGTGTGATGACAAGCACATTACTTACAGAACAGTAATTCATAACTCAACTACGAAATAGGAAATTGTGGAAATAGGATTTATGACAGCTAATCTACCGTTATTGCCCCCCACTACGGCCCAGGTTACAATAAATATTCACGGTATATCAATCAATCGCTAATGGATGAGTTTCCTTGCAACGAGGGAAGTAAAATAAAATGCCCGAAGGGAAGAAAACAATTCCAAGATACTAAAAGATTGCTTTGGAATCCATTGGAAACATTGCATTAAGGCAATAATGTGCTATGTAAATCGTTTGTGATTTTGCGGTGGGTCAGTGGCGTTGTTGTACCTAGTGGTACATACCGGTTCAACAACGGTGTGTCAGTGGCGTTGTTGTACCTAGTGGTACATACCGGTTCAACAACGGTGCGTCAGTCAGTGGCGTTGTTGTACCTAGTGGTACATACCGGTTCAACAACGGTGCGTCAGTGGCGTTGTTGTACCTGTGGTACATACCGGTTCAACAACTGTGCGTCAGTGGCGTTGTTGTACCTAGTGGTACATAGGCCTACCGGTTCAACAACGGTGCGTCAGTGGCGTTGTTGTACCTAGTGGTACATAGGCCTACCGGTTCAACAACGGTGCGTCAGTGGCGTTGTTGTACCTAGTGGTACATAGGCCTACCGGTTCAACAACGGTGCGTCAGTGGCGTTGTTGTACGTAGCGGTACATAGGCCTACCGGTTCAACAACGGTACGTCAGTGGCGTTGTTGTACCTAGTGGTACATAGGCCTACTGGTTCAACAACGGTGCGTCAGTGGCGTTGTTGTACCTAGTGGTACATAGGCCTACCGGTTCAACAACGGTGCCATTGTTAGTTGTGGCGTTGTTGTACCTAGTGGTACATACCGGTTCAACAACGGTGTGTCAGTGGCGTTGTTGTACCTAGTGGTACATACCGGTTCAACAACGGTGCGTCAGTCAGTGGCGTTGTTGTACCTAGTGGTACATACCGGTTCAACAACGGTGCGTCAGTGGCGTTGTTGTACCTGTGGTACATACCGGTTCAACAACTGTGCGTCAGTGGCGTTGTTGTACCTAGTGGTACATAGGCCTACCGGTTTAACAACGGTGCGTCAGTGGCGTTGTTGTACGTAGCGGTACATAGGCCTACCGGTTCAACAACGGTACGTCAGTGGCGTTGTTGTACCTAGTGGTACATAGGCCTACTGGTTCAACAACGGTGCGTCAGTGGCGTTGTTGTACCTAGTGGTACATAGGCCTACCGGTTCAACAACGGTGCCATTGTTAGTTGTGGCGTTGTTGTACCTAGTGGTACATACCGGTTCAACAACGGTGTGTCAGTGGCGTTGTTGTACCTAGTGGTACATACCGGTTCAACAACGGTGCGTCAGTCAGTGGCGTTGTTGTACCTAGTGGTACATACCGGTTCAACAACGGTGCGTCAGTGGCGTTGTTGTACCTAGTGGTACATAGGCCTACCGGTTCAACAACGGTGCGTCAGTGGCGTTGTTGTACGTAGCGGTACATAGGCCTACCGGTTCAACAACGGTGCGTCAGTGGCGTTGTTGTACCTAGTGGTACATAGGCCTACCGGTTCAACAACGGTGCGTCAGTGGCGTTGTTGTACCTAGTGGTACATAGGCCTACCGGTTCAACAACGGTGCGTCAGTGGCGTTGTTGTACCTAGTGGTACATAGGCCTACCGGTTCAGCAACGGTGCGTCAGTGGCGTTGTTGTACCTAGTGGTACATACCAGTTCAACAACGGTGCGTCAGTCAGTGGCGTTGTTGTACCTAGTGGTACATACCGGTTCAACAACGGTGCGTCAGTGGCGTTGTTGTACCTGTGGTACATACCGGTTCAACAACGGTGCGTCAGTGGCGTTGTTGTACCTGTGGTACATACCGGTTCAACAACGGGGCGGCAGTGGCGTTGTTGTACCTGTGGTACATACCGGTTCAACAACGGTGCGTCAGTCAGTGGCGTTGTTGTACCTAGTGGTACATACCGGACACCGGTTCAACAACGGTGTGTCAGTGGCGTTGTTGTACCTAGTGGTACATACCGGTTCAACAACGGTGCGTCAGTCAGTGGCGTTGTTGTACCTAGTGGTACATACCGGTTCAACAACGGTGCGTCAGTGGCGTTGTTGTACCTAGTACCGGTTCAACAATGGTGCCATTGTTAGTTGTGGCGTTGTTGTACCTAGTGGTACATAGGCCTACCGGTTCAACAACGGTGCATCAGTGGCGTTGTTGTACCTAGTGGTACATAGGCCTACCGGTTCAACAACGGTGCGTCAGTGGCGTTGTTGTACCTAGTGGTACATAGGCCTACCGGTTCAACAACGGTGCGTCAGTGGCGTTGTTGTACCTAGTGGTACATAGGCCAACCGGTTCAACAACGGTGCGTCAGTGGCGTTGTTGTACCTAGTGGTACATAGGCCTACCGGTTCAACAACGGTGCGTCAGTGGCGTTGTTGTACCTAGTGGTACATAGGCCTACCGGTTCAACAACGGTGCCATTGTTAGTTGTGGCGTTGTTGTACCTAATGGTACATAGACCTACCGGTTCAACAACGGTGCGTCAGTGGCGTTGTTGTACCTAGTGGTACATAGGCCTACCGCTTCAACAACGGTGCGTCAGTGGCGTTGTTGTACCTAGTGGTACATAGGCCTACCGGTTCAACAACGGTGCGTCAGTGGCGTTGTTGTACCTAGTGGTACATAGGCCTACCGGTTCAACAACGGTGCGTCAGTGGCGTTGTTGTACCTAGTGGTACATAGGCCTACCGGTTCAACAACGGTGCCATTGTTAGTTGTGGCGTTGTTGTACCTAATGGTACATAGACCTACCGGTTCAACAACGGTGCGTCAGTGGCGTTGTTGTACCTTGTGGTACATAGGCCTACCGGTTCAACAACGGTGCGTCAGTGGCGTTGTTGTACCTAGTGGTACATAGGCCTACCGGTTCAACAACGGTGCGTCAGTGGCGTTGTTGTACCTAGTGGTACATAGGCCTACCGGTTCAACAACGGTGCGTCAGTGGCGTTGTTGTACCTAGTGGTACATAGGCCTACCGGTTCAACAACGGTGCGTCAGTGGCGTTGTTGTACCTAGTGGTACATAGGCCTACCGGTTCAACAACGGTGCCATTGTTAGTTGTGGCGTTGTTGTACCTAGTGGTACATAGGCCTACCGGTTCAACAACGGTGCCATTGTTAGTTGTGGCGTTGTTGTACCTAGTGGTACATAGGCCTACCGGTTCAACAACGGTGCGTCAGTGGCGTTGTTGTACCTAGTGGTACATAGGCCTACCGGTTCAACAACGGTGCGTCAGTGGCGTTGTTGTACCTAGTGGTACATAGGCCTACCGGTTTAACAACGGTGCGTCAGTGGCGTTGTTGTACCTAGTACCTGTTCAACAACGGTGGTATTTTTGTGGCGTTGTTGTACCTAGTGGTACGACTATAATTAAATATTACTGAATGAGTACCAGGCAAGCAATGTTGGTCAATATTTTACTCCAAAAAACAACCTCAACCAAGGGTAAAGTTTATGTTGAAACAAAACCAAGATCCAAGTTATTGAAAATCGAAAACGCGAAAAATTCGTAGAGTGTGTAGTGTATTATTAATTTAAGTGGCCTTGATAGTTCATGATTAATGTTCCTCATACTGTACAGGTACACTACCACTACCCTTTCATTGTAAATCACACGGACGGTAAAGTATAACAGTAGGATTGAGCGCAGTGGCACAGAGGAACAGTAGGATTGAGCGCAGTGGCACAGAGGAACAGTAGGATTGAGCGCAGTGGCACAGAGTAACAGTAGGAGTGAGCACATTGGCACAGAGGCACAGAGGCCATGAGGACGGAAATTGCGGACATACCAGGTATCAGAGTATTTGCAGATCTACCTTTACCTGAGCCGCTAGCTGAATAGATAGAGCGGCAGAATTCCAAGCTGGAAGTCACCAGTTCGACCCCACCTCGACGTCTATGACAAATTTCTAAGCTGTGCCCAAGGAAAATTATAAAAATTTTGTGGAATACTCAGTACAATCCCATCACAAATATTTGAAGGCCCTGACAATAAAAGATTCCACTTATCGCATAAACTACACTAAGTAACCACAGCAGCCGGGGCCGGGCGAGGTCCCCATTAGCGCAAATATATAATTCTTTACACATACCAGGAGGGAATGTTAATGTAATATTAATTGGTGTCGGTGCCTGTGAGTGAAGGTCATAGAAATAACAGAATTCAATAAGTGAGGATGTTAAAAAGGAGTTGTTGATGGAACAACAAGGTCAGTTGTAAACTCAAATACCAATATGTTTAACAAATATTACTTATTGCGGATAGGTTGAATGAACAGTGGTGGTGTGAGGATTTGTTTGGGTGGCGACAGGATAACTAACAACAAATGGTTAGTGGCTAGGATATTAATTAATTCAAACGCCTATAAAGCAAACAATGTTGTTGGCCCAAACTCACAAAAAGTGGCCAAAAACGTTTCCCACACGATTCGACTTAATTTTAGAATGAAATTTTTTTTGGAACCTAGTAAAGTTATATATATTTTTGAAGATAATTTTATGGTCCAACAGATGCACAAAAAATCATACTGCCACTCCGACTTTGAAAGATTTTACAGACCTTTTAGTACTAAAAAATGCAGGTTTTTCAATTGTCCAAAAAAGTTCATTGCATTGTGGGGGATGTATTTTGACATCTACTGGGTGTATTTCAACAAGTTATAGATCATTTTAAAGCTAAATAATAGAGGAATGCAATTGAATAACTCCCAAGTTGTTTTATTGATATCATATTTAAATAAAACAATAGATAATATACCCCTATTTTTGACAATTACTTGTCCCAAACGGTAACAACTGAATTCACCAATAGGTTTTTATTTGGATTCTATAAACTAAATTCTTATTTGAAAGGAAAATCTTCAAGAAGTGGAATGTTCCAGATTTTACGAAAAAATACTAAACACAACCGGAGATATGGCTGGTTTTATACGTGCGAGTCGATTATGTCAATTAGGATTGTCCCATGTGTAACACCAAGTGCACTACTTTACCATGCTCTAGAATCAGTTCTAACAAACTTGATATGAAGATTCAAGTATCAGAAGATAGCTAAGTTCTTGGTCTTTTGCGTGAGTAATCATTTGTGGCAACAATTGACTATGGATTAGACTTTAGTTGCTTTTACATTTATTAGCATGAGCTTTGTCCCACCTGTAACAAAAGCCTGTAACACAAAAAATCGTTACAAGGCGGGACGTCCCACATGTAACATGTAAATCGAATAATTTTGGGCTACAGAATGGGACATGTCTCACCTGTAACACTTTAGTAGTGCAGACTTTATAATATTGATAAGACTGTAGGTCATGCACACAGAACAGCAGTATTAACTGTGAATTGGTACTTACCAACCTACAGTAGTACCGCGGTAACAGTATCAGTGCTGCCTCTTTATTGCGTTTGATTCGAAGTTATTGGATCACAGATCTGCGCAGTGCATAGAGTTTACTATTGACTACTAAACAAACTAATCCTAACCAGAAGCAGTTATAAGACACTGATACAGACACTATGTGACTACGGTATAGAATAGAGACCACATTTCATTACTTATTAGACATCAGCTTGCCGTTCCGGTATCAATATACTGATAGTAAATAAAATTAGGACTAATAATACTGATCTGTCTTATATGGAATGCGGTCCATCTTAGATCTATCTTCTGCGATTGGGAGAGGGAGCTCCGTGGGGGGAGCAGTTAGAGGTGGGAGGGAAGAAAATCGAGGTGCAAGGGGAGCAGTTGGAGGTGTGAGGGTAAAAGGTAGAGGTGCAAGGGGAGCACTTGGAGGTGCGAGGGGAAAAGGTAGAGGTGCAAGAGGAGCAGTTGGAGGTGCGAGGGGAAAAGGTAGAGGTGCAAGTGGAGCAGTTGGAGGTGCGAGGGGAAAAGGTAGATGTGGAAGGGGAGCAGTTGGAGGAGCGAGATGAGTAGTTAGTGCGAGAGCAGTAGGTAGAGGTGCGAGAGGAGAATGGGAGGATCTGTGGAGGGTGTGGGAGACACGGTGAAAAGTACAGGAGGATCTGTGGAGGGTGTGGGAGACAGCGTGAAAAGTACAGGAGGATCTGTGGAGGGTGTGGGAGACGGAGTGGGAAATACAGGAGGATCTGTGGAGGGTGTGGGAGACGGAGTGGGAAGTACAGGAGGATCTGTGGAGGGTGTGGGAGACAGGGTGAGAAGTACAGGAGAATCTGTGGAGGGTGTGGGAGACAGGGTGAGAGGTACAGGATGATCTGCGGAGGGTGTGGGAGACAGGGTGAGAAGTACAGGAGGATCTGTGGAGGGTGTGGGAGACGGAGTGGGAGGTATGGGAGGATCTATGGAGGGTGTGGGAGACGGAATGGGAAGTACAGGAGAATCTGTGGAGGGTGTGGGAGGCAGGGTGAGAAGTACAGGAGGATCTGTGGAAGGTGTAGGTAGGAGGCAGGGTGAGAAGTACAGGAGGATCTATGGAGGGTGTGGGAGACAGGGTGAGAAGTACAGGAGGATCTGTGGAGGGTGTGGGAGACGGAGTGGGAAGTACAGGAGGATCTGTGGAGGGTGTGGGAGACAGGGTGAGAAGTACAGGAGGATCTGTGGAGGGCGTGGGAGACAGAGTGAGAAGTACAGGAGGATCTGTGGAGGGTGTGGGAGACAGGGTGAGAAGTACAGGAGGATCTGTGGAAGGTGTAGGTAGGAGGCAGGGTGAGAAGTACAGGAGGATCTGTGGAGGGTGTGGGAGACAGGGTGAGAAGTACAGGGGGATGTGAGGAGGGTGGGGAAGATGGAGTGGGAAGTACAGGAGGATCTGTGGAGGGTGTGGGAGACGGAGTGGGAAGTACAGGAGGATCTGTGGAGGGTGTGGGAGACAGGGTGAGAAGTACAGGAGGATCTGTGGAGGGTGTGGGAGACAGAGTGAGAAGTACAGGAGGATCTGTGGAGGGTGTGGGAGACAGGGTGAGAAGTACAGGGGGATGTGAGGAGGGTGGGGAAGATGGAGTGGAAGGTACAGGTGGATCTGTGGAGGGTGGGGATGAAAGTGATAATGAACAATTTATAGGTTTTGAAGGAGTGGGGGGGGGGGGGGGGGGGGGGTATGGGAAGATCCCTGGCGGCTATACAAGATAACGTTTGGAATACAGGAGAATCTATGGAGGGTGTAGACGATGGAGTGGGGAGTACAGGAGGTTCTGTGGAGGGTGGAGATGAAACTGATGAACAATTTAAAGGTTTTGACTAACTGCTCAGCCATAGTGATATACAGTTATAAACTCGGTAATAAACTCCTCATATTTTGTGAATTTTCATATAAATCGTCACTAAAGTACCTAAAGTTGTTAAAATGTTTTAATAAAATCTTTATGTTTATTTGATAAACTATAATATTTTATAATTTGTCCAGGAATGGGGACCATAATGATTTATTATGATTGATTATATTTTCAAATAAGCTTTATTGGGAGGTGTTACTGGGATCAGGAATGGCTGAATAGCTCCCACTCAGAGACGAAATCTAGGATAATTTAACATTTCAGTGTAATTACAACTGGTGTTACATGGTGGGACAAATTGTTACAGGCATCGGAAATCACCATTCAAGGGCTCTGATTGGCTGATATCGGGCGTTACATTGTGGGACAAGTGTTACAGGAATGGACATCTGTTTTTCTCAATTATTTGTTACCATGAGGTCGGGGCTATTGGGAAATTACCACCATTGAATTCAGCGCATCAAGAGCTTTCTGGTGATATATAATATTACATACTTTGGGAAACTTTATTTTTTTACAAAAAAAATAATTTTTTTGGCCACTTTTTGTGATTTTGAGCCTGTTTAACCTACTTGTATTGGGTCATTGACCGCGTGTACAGAAGGAGTATAGGCCAACATTGGCATTAACTATTTGCAATTATAATACCCTGTAAAATAATCTCAATATAAGGCAGCACTTCACAAGCGCAATACAAATTATATAAGTCATTATTAACCACGGATATACCAACCTACGGATAAGCTAGCGCACCTAACGAAGCCACCAAACTTACCGGCTTTAACATCCCGATGTATTTTACGATTAGCGTGGAGGTAATTTAAACCTTTAATAGAATCCTGGCATATAGCAGCTATCTCAACCTCAGCCAAGGGTTTCTTATGCACCTAGTGAATACAAATAGTATATGTATGTAAATGTATGTATGTATGTATGTATGTATACAATAGGCCTATACTAGAGTTGAAACAGAGATTTATCACAGATCTCTGTTCTCTGGATTCTCCGGGCAGTTTTTTGGTCTCTGGGTAGGTCACTGGTTCCCGGGTATTGAAAACAGTTATTTTACCCAGAGATCAGTGATTTTACAAATTAAAAATATATGTTCATCTTGTACAACATAGAATTCAAAATTAATATTTTTTCACACATATTTGTTTATTCTACAAAATAACTTATTCACTTTTAAATTTATAAAATCTTTAAATATTTTAATACTCCGCTTCATCAAAATTATATATTCACTTTTATACTATTTTTTAATTATTTAAGGATAAGTGTGCTTAATTTGAGCACAAAGTTTAAAAGTAAAGATTATTTTCACCTTGTTGTCACATATATTACGGCGAACAACTGATGAGATCGAGCGTAACGAGGCTTGTAAAGGTGGCGAGTACAGTATTAACCCTGTGCACTAACTATATTCGTAAATGACCAAGTTTAGGCCTATAGTACATTGAAAGTGTCTTTTTTAATTAACTAATTACCTATGTATGAAAACAAATTAACGTAACATAACCAAACTTTGACTCGATAACTAATAATCTTTCCCCTTAGTGCCTCATACCATACCTCAATGACATCTGAAGCCGACCCCAAACAGTATTCCATGACCAACCACGCGGTGTGACTCTTTAAGTAACAGCCCTTGTAAGAAATACAGTTCTCGTGTTTGCAGGATTGTAGGAATGATACTTCCCGAATAATGTCCTGCCACTTATCCTGAGCTGCTTTACCAGTATACGACATCTTCTTAATTGCAACAATTTCACCTGGAAAATATAAAAAACAACTTAATGTAAACAAGAAATAAAAATTAACAAAAAATAAATAAAAATTAACAATTATGGTTGAAGACCTATTTAATTAATTGAAATTTCAATGACCACGTAATACATATATAGGAGCATCGTTGTTATTGCAGTGCAGTACTGTAGTGGAATTATAAAACGAAAGCTTTTCTAGCATCAGCACAGGAAGTGGTGCCTTCGCGCATATATTTATGATTAGTACCAAATAGCGATGTACCGGAACCGGAATTGCAAATGAAGGAATATTTCGGCCGAAATTCCGACCGGAACCGGAATTTTCAAAAAATAACGCCTGGGTCCCAAAGGATCCAGGAAATAGAGAAGGGGGGGGGGGGGGGGGTGGCTTACATTTTATTTCTTCAATAAATATTTGCATCAAACAATCATAGTGTGAAAAATAAGACTTTTCAGCTATATGAGCCGAGTGTTTATGTACAGATTGAGAAAAACGATTTAAATATTCACATTATCTTAATAAAATTTGCAAGTAATCATTCAGACGAAGCCGGTGGCGACAGAAAGGCTCCTCTTTCTATAGCTGCTACCCGAAGGGTGTACGCTACTACGATGCTTGTTCGCACCTTGAAACGTTTAAAATTAAATATGACCAGATTTAATAGCGTTTGGTGAGCATTCGTTGACAGCTTTCAGATGGGAACTGCACAAGCGCCCCATCAATATACGAAAACCTAAGTTGAGAATAAGCAGGGCAAATCAGTATCGCTACTTTCAGTTGGGGATGGCCTGCTAAACAATTTAAAAAACCTTCCAGTGCCAAACTCTGTTTTGGGTAGAGTTTACCTTTCGGTGAGCTGCCTATAACACGCCGCCACCCTTGTATGAATTGATCTCAAAGGTTCGTTTTGCCCACTTTAAGAAAAATTCCTTGTTGTCAAACTTTTGGTTGACAAACCATTTATTAGGTCACGATGTGGGTTACCCAATTAATGTTACTGCCAATTTGAGCGCTACCGCTCATTCGCTCGACTAATTTGACTAATTCCGAAAAAAAATCGATTTTTCATTTCCAATCCTCCTGGTGCAAATGTTTATGATGATTCCAAAACTTCAAACCATTTGTTAATCTATATAATGTAGTTAAACAGTTATGAGTTATAATGTTAATCTTAATCTGTGTGTAAAGTGTCTGTGATAACTGTCTGGGAATGTGTTTCTGACGGTTTGTCTGTCAAAATATAACAAAATCGAATATTAATTTTAAAAGTTTTGTTATGGGGGTTTTTCTGGTCGCAGATTTTATTTCAAACGTCAGTTTTTACTTTTAACGAAAATTATTTTGTCTTTATGTCTGTCTGTCTGTCCGACGATCTGTCTATAAAAATCATACAACTTGTATGTATGTCTGTCTGTCATCCACATTGTCTGTTTGTCCGTTCAGCTGTCGGTTATATCAAATAATTTCTCTTAGCGCAGTGGGTGTTCAAGAGCACCGAATGCAGACTGGACAGACTGATGAGGTTCTGATTAAGGACATGGGGGGCGGTTGGCGACTCGCCCTCGCGTCAGCAGATGATAGTGGCAATGGTGGTATTGGTCTATTGATGAATCCAACTGCGCATGCAGCATTGGACAAAATAGACCAAATCTCTAACCGCATCATCCGTTGCCACTTCTCATGTTCTGGAAGACTGGCTAAGAAAGTTTCCTAAGGTGGTTCTGATTGTGTGCTACTCTCCAACTAGTGTTGCCCCTGTAGAGGAGGTGGAAAATTTCTACCACAATCTACAAGCACCTACTGATGGAGTGGATCAGCATGCATTCTTAACATTCCTGGGAGACTTTAATGCAAGTATGCACCATCACCTACATCGCCCTGGGTCTATAGCAATAGTGTTAACCGAAATTCCGTCCATCTTCAGGATTTTATCTCTGGAAATGGATTGTTTTCGGCTGGAACCCAGTTCAAGAAGCGAACTGGAAAGCTATGGACTCATAGTGGACCCAGTGGTCACAAGTCCCAGATAGACCATATCCTGTTTCGTAGGAAATACAGGAGCTCTTTACAAGACTGTCCTGAACTGGTTAACTGACTAACTGCAACTGGACTTAATTCAGTTAGTGTCTCTGGAGAGTGGCTGAACTGGTTAGCGCTATTGATGACGTGCTTGCTTCCTATTTACTAGTTACTTTCGACGCTATCAAATTCATCCCTCTCGAGGGGAAAACAACAACTGATTAACCTCAAAAATAAAACCATATATATATAACCTGTTCTATTGAGTTACCGAGTACGTTTATTGTTTTGGTTAGAATAACGTGGCTGTATAACTTGCTCCTTTCCATAAAACAAAACATTAATGCGCTGAGATGGGATTCCCCCCCCCCCCCCCCCCCACATGTCTAGAAACACTGGTTTGAGTTTATTTTAGAAGATGAAGAAAACAATCTTCTTTTTGATTATATAACAATTGAATATTGTATTTCCCAAACCTTTCCACTGGCTGCTGCACGAAATGTGCAATATTTATGTATTTATATTACAACAACTGGCTGTTTTTTCGGAGATAGAAAAACGCATTTAGGCTACCGGAATGACTCCTTAATGTTGGTGTTGGTACCTACAACCTTGAACACTTATGCAGCTTCCTTTTGAGAAATATCAAGTTTTAATAACAATTGAACGCGCCTTCTCAACATTTTATTTTGTACATTATACAATTCTGGAATTAGTTGCCGATGTTCGTTCTCACATGTAAGGTCCTACACCTGTGGTGTGGTATGTCCTTAGCCGAAATTAACTGGCAGACTAGCTGTGGGTTAAAAATGTGGCAGTTGTCATACCACCCCATGGTCTAAATTTGCCGGGGTGGTATGGCCATGTATTTTTTCGAGTAAATACCGGTAACTTATCGAAAAGTTAATTAAATTTAATAAATTAAATAATAAATTTTATTTATTATAATTTAATAAACATACGGTACTATACAAATTAATTACTATATGGGCACTGGGCAGATGGGAAAGAATTATTTCATTTCAGAAGGCTCCTGATAATGTGTGTTCATTATGAAGTAGTACAGTAATAAATGACACGACATTAAAATAAAGTAAAGTTATAGCATTTTGTGATGGGTTGACCAATGACCATGCACACGCACACCACTCGCGAGGCCATACCATACGACCACGGTGTACCCCACTGGCCACTGGTACCGTTTGTTAATATGGCTGTCATTGTCATAGTGTCATATAAAGCTCACTGTCAGACTGTACAGTTGATGCATTTATTATTATTACTAGTATACATACAATAGACAACTCACCTGAGGATATATGTTTAGCATAATAAACGGCACCAAAACTCCCATGACCAATCTCGTGTAGATCAGCGAATACATCCTCGGGATCTGCATTACTGAATAACGCTTGCAGTGTTGGATCCCTGATGCTGCCTGGTTTACTAGGCAGCGGCATATCGCAGTTCAATAGTTGACCACCATACCGGCCTGTTAATCGTTAAATAAAACTTCGCAAACTGCTACATTAGCAAGGTACCGTCTGACCGTACAATTTCTGATTATAAATAAGTAGAAAAATCCATTAACAACCTAACAAATACGGATACATGACCGAACGTCATCAGGATCGAATGTAACATAGTTATTTCGTATCGAACGTAACCTCAATTATGTTACATTGGATCCTATAACTATGTTACATTCGATCTACAAATTACTAAGCTCGAATGTAACATTGCCATTTACAGATTTAAAGGAGCAGGTTACAGAGGCGTGTTGGGGGAACCAAAACAATAAACGAAAGTTAACAGATGTTACAAGATTATGCAGGTTACTTATATTTAAATGCTGAAAGGAGCAGGTTACAGAGGCGTGTTGGGGGAACCAAAACAATAAACGAAAGTTAACACATGTTACAAGATTGCAGGTCACTTAATTGGGTCTTTGTTTTGTACTCACCAACACCAAACTGTTTCTTCCTGTAAATAAACGAAGCATTTCATCGGTTAAATCCTGAAATCAAAACACAACTGAAATAAATGTATGTAACATTCGAGCTTAGTATTTTGTAGATCGAATGTAACATAGTTATAGGATCCAATGTAACATAATTGAGGTTACGTTCAATTCGTAAAAACTATGTTACGTTCGATCCTGATTACGTTCGGTCTGTCACCCAACAAATACCTATTTTTGGTCAATTTCTCGGCGCTGCGGCTGACATTGCTACAATTTGTAACAGATTGGCCCGGACATGCAGAGTTAGATTTTCAGCATATTTAGACTGGCCTACCACTCCGTATAGGCTACCACTCCACTTGCCACTTGTACATTATGTAAATAATACTAATTGGTTTTGGGATTATTTTTTGTGATTTGGTTTGCGATTTGGTGTGATTTGGTTTGTGATTTGGCTGTTTGGTGTGATTTGGTGTCTGGCTGTTTGGTGTGATTTGGTGTCTGGCTGTTTGGGTGTGATTTGTTGTGATTTGGGTGTTTAGACGGACCCAAAAGAAATACCATTTTCAAGGGGCGTGTTCAAGAACGTTTTTACTTACTATTACACTGTTACAGTATTATCAGATTATAGTACAGTGTACCTTCAGGTAGGCCTACTAACAATTTTTAGCTGACTGGCTGACCAACTGACTGCTTTAGTTACGGTTACGGTACTTAGTTATAACTTTATAAGTCAGTCGGTGGTATAGGCGATTTTGGACTTGATCCAATTTTTGAACTTGCTAAGTCAAAATTGGACTTCCATTCCAATATCGGAATTAATTTTGATATGAATTACAGTTAATTTTCCACGGCCTACAATTTTTTCAGACGGGATCTGAAATTTAACCTACATGTTCTTTACTACAAAATAAGAGTTTTAACCGTGCACGAGAAAATTTCACGGTGCACCACAAAGACAACCGACATTTAAAGTTTTGCGCGTCCAATTTTGGACTTTCAGACTTTAGGTCCAATTTTGTCTTTCCATCAGCACTATACTACTGTAATACAGTTTACAGAACACTGCAGTAAAATGGCAGAATGGGTAGTGTGTTAGTGTTGTTTGTATTGAACAACACATAGCAGCACTTAGCACTTAAACCCACAGTTGTCTTTCTGAATAATATTGAACTTAAGTATTTACGCTATTTTGTTTCAATTTGTCAATGTACATACGTAAACAGATTTTAAAAACTAGAATGTCAATAAATATTATCAGAATGTGAAATGAAGTCTGCACTGCAAACCAGCTCAAACCACCTAAAAAAAAACGTGCAGAAAACGACTGAAACAATCCGATCAAATGTTTAAGAGACCTTCGTGCAGCTGCAGCATGTTGGATACTGAAACAATCTGTTGAAACGTTTAAGATACCTTCACGCAGTATGTGAGATACTGAAACTATCCGTTGAAACGTTGTGGCGTACTCCAACATTGTGTAACAAGCTGTTGAAACTTGAAACGTTTAAGAGACCTTCACGCAGCACGTGGCGAACTGTAACATTGTGTAACAAACTGTTGCAACGTTTAAGAGACCTTCGCGCAGCACGGGCGTGGCCCACTGTAACATTGTGTAACAAGCTGTTGAAACGTTTAAGAGACCTTCGCGCAGCACGTGGCCCACTGTAACATTGTATAACAAGCTTTTGAATCGTTTAAGAGACCTTCGCGCAGCACGTGGCGTACTCCAACATTGTGTAACAACAAGCTGTTGAAACTTGAAACGTTTAAGAGACCCTCACGCAGCACGTGGAGTACTGTAACATTGTGCAACAAACTGTTGAAACGTTTAAGAGACCTTCGCGCAGCACGTGGCGTACTGTAACATTGTTAACAAGCTGTTGAAACGTTTAAGAGACCTTCGTGCAGCACCTTGGATACTGAAACAATCTGTTGAAACGATTAAGATACCTTCCTGCCTTCACGCAGTATGTGAGATACTGAAACAATCCGTTGAAACTTTTAAGAGACCTTCGCGCAGCATGTGGCGTACTGTAACATTGTTAAATGTTAACAAGCTGTTTAAACGTTTAAGAGACCTTCGTGCAGCACATTGGATACTGAAACAATCTGTTGAAACGATTAAGATACCTTCCTGACTGAAACAATCTGTTGAAACGATTAAGATACCTTCCTGCCTTCACGCAGTATGTGAGATACTGAAACAATCCGTTGAAACTTTTAAGAGACCTTCGCGCAGCATGTGGCGCACTGTAACATTGTTAAATGTTAACAAGCTGTTTAAACGTTTAAGAGACCTTCGTGCAGCACATGGGATACTGAAACAATCTGTTGAAACGATTAAGATACCTTCCTACCTTCACGCTGTATGTGAGATACTGAAACAATCCGTTGAAACGTTTAAGGGACCTTTGCGCAGCATGTGGGGTACTGTAACAATCTGTTGAAACATTTACTGATTTAAGATACCTTCATAAGGTCATGGAACGTGAGATACTGAAACCATCTGTGTAAACGTTTATAAGAGCTTCATGCAGCACGTAGCATACTGTAACAGTAACATTGTGTAAGAAGCTGTTGAAACGTTTAAGAGACCTTCGCGCAGTACGTGAGATACTAAGGGACCGTCGTCGCTTCGTGCAGCATGTGGGGTACTGTAACAATCTGCTGAAATGTTGAAGATACCTTCGCACAGTATGTGAGATACTGAAATAATCTGTTGAAACGGTTCAAAGGCCTTTGCTCAGCACATGAGATACCGGTAGGCCCTACTAAAACAATATATTGACTGATTGAATGGGAGAATCTTTTTAGGCTCTTTAAGCCACGGATGATATCTGGATATTCCATAGCAGCATAGTAAACCTTCCATTATGTTTTCCAAAGTTGCCTTGGTTCCTATTTATCGACCACTCAAGGATGAAAGCTAGGGTTGGGCTAGGCTGCAGCATTTAAATCACTGTTCAGCTGTGCTCAAACCATGCCCCACCTAGGGATCGAACCAGGGCTTCCTAATTGGAAGCCCAGCTGCCCAGGGATGTCACCAATAGACCAAGCTACTGTTTGGTCTTAGGGTCTACAACTACAGGCAGACAGGTCTAGCTGTGCTTCTAGCGTACAACTGTGCGGTACAGGGTACACAGCTGTAGTCATGCTGTCATGCCATGCCCATACTGCCATATCTGCATATAGACTTACGCCAGGTTGGAATTCATGCATGAGCGCGCAGGTATACTTCTGTACTTTGTTGTTTCGAGATCACCGCGCACCTGAAATTTGCTCGTCGCGCACCTCACCATAATCCATACTACTGTACTAAATCGCGCAGCTCATGTCATGCATATCTCAAAAAATCGCGCATACTACCGGTACTCGCTACATACTGACATACTACATAGCCTACTGACATACGCGCATTAGGCCTACTACTGCAGTATGTTTAAATAACTATACTGCTATATACGGTACCTGCTGACCTGTCACCTGTGACCTGTCTAGTGCAGTGGTGTGTTTACTGCTACTGCCTGACTGCTGCAGTAGGAGACCCTACTTTGTACTGCCCTACGCCTACATCCCTACCAGCCTACTACAGTACTAGCCTGCTAGCTGCAGGCTGCAGCTAGTCAAACAATCTGCACTCCGACTGCAGAACTCTGCTCTGCAGTAGTCTGGTAGTACTATCTGCCTAGGCCTATACAGCTATAGCAGTATACAGGTATAGTCAGAGAGTACAGAGTAGGCCTACTGCTCGGCTCCTACCGGTACTACACCAGTATGTCAGTATGTACGTACACCCTTCCCCTTCACCCTACCATCTGACCATGTAATATAGGTCTACTAAATACTGAAATAAAGTTGATCTATCATAAAATAAACTATCATTTTGCCTGGGCAGGCCTAATTGTCTATTTTACATAAGGTGGTAACTGAGTACAGGGGTTAAGACGGGGCTATTGTATTTTGTGAAATGCAAACTTCGAACATGGCTTGAAAATATCTTAATATTGACACGACATTTGTTAATGCAGGATGGGGAATGGAGGGCTGGCATGTTTTTGTCAAATTCTCTCATTCTTCCAATCTTTTTACTCATTTGCTAAGTAAAGTTCTCATTTTGTTCAGAGGTTAATGGGCTATATTTCTTCAGTCATAGTTCGGATGTATTTTTAACATATTTTGAAACGCTAAGATCGATTGTCGACAAACAGGGAGGTTTGACATCCTCCTTAAAACGCAAATCCCATCTTGGCGAATTAATATCCCGCCTCAATTTTAATTTCCCAATTTAGAAAAAGGAGCAGGTTACAGTGGCACGTTATTTTAATCAAAACAATAAACTAAACACAATATAACAGGTTACAGTTTTATTTTTGAAAGTTAATCAGCCTTTATTTGCGTCCAATTTCACCTGGAGAGGGATGAATTTTTATTGCATCCAGCCCCCCCCCCCCCCCCCCCCCCCCCTATATGCATTGTTGACAATCATTTTCATAAGTGATACTTATGAAAGGGGGTTGCCTGAACACAACAAAAATAAAAAATATCGTTTTGATTGGAAAAATACAAAATGTTATCCAGAGAAACACCAATTGCATTACATGTTATAATTTTTTCAGTAGTCACTAAATAAATTACCCTGGGCAGAGTAGTTTCACCCCCGGTTAAAGTACCGGTACCGAATTATAGTAGTGAATTATAATTGTTAATTCTAACCGGCTGATCGGGGGTGAAAATACACTAGGGAATTTTAACCGGGAGGTGAAAATACTCTTAGGAATTTTAACCGGGCCGGGAGGTTAATTTTTAGGGGGGTGGAAATTTTCTGCTACACCGGTAGTTGTTATATTTACTCAATATCAATAGATACTATTTGCTATTTGCTCTTACCAATAATTGATAATATTTTAAATTTCCCGCCGTTACAAGTTTTATGATTATAAATTCTCGGCCGAGAAAACTAGCCAGAGAAAATAATTTAGATACATCTTACAGTAACTACTTTAAGTAATTTATCCCCCCCCCCCCCCCTACTGTATTATCGCAATGTTGTTGTTGGTTCTAATTCGGCGGAGGGCTGTTTTTTTGGGGCTTAGATAAATTATGGACAATTTTTCGATTCAGTTCTTTCAAATTGGTTTTCCTGATTTTTTTGATGTACAGTTGCTTGGTAATGAGGTGTTCTACTAGCTTATTTATGTATTTATTATTGATAGTAACAATGTTTCAAGAAAAATTGCGCGATTCCTAAATTTGTACACTACCCGGTTAAAAAGTACGCATGTGATGACAATTGCGCCAATAAAAGATAAGTTATTTTCGGTAAAATAAACTTATCATTCGAGGTAAAGACCCCTAGATCCCTTCCTATAATAAATGTTATTTATTTATGTAAACCTCCCTCGTTGCGCTCTCGGTATTATTTGCTGAAAATTCTTTCATTTTCAATATGAATGAAGCATTACGTAATGTACATTGTTAATAAACCATTTGTCTGCCGTCATGTAATTATTTATTTACACCTGTCACGTTACACTACTTCCATGTTATATACAGTATACTACCGCGGGTATAGTACCACAGTAACTACCTACATAATTAATTATTCTACTGTATATAATAGCTGTATAATGTTAAGTTGATTTATTTAATTATAATAAATTGCCTGTCTAATAAAATATTCCAACTCATGCCTAGCAGTCTAGTCCTATGGAAGCCAGAGCGCAGATGACCAACTGACTGCATTACCACATAGGTAATTATTATATGTGTTCGAAACCTAATATAATATGCTCCATTAGTAGCCTACCAATTGATACTGTACAGTGAATAACGAGATATTGATTATGATAAAATAACTATAGCGATATTGAATGGCCATTCAGTTTTACTTACACGTTTTATAATTGTAACCGTAGCTGAAGGAAAGTGTACTGAATTAACTTCATTACAAAAATGACATCAAGAAAATACCAAACCATCTAAAATGTATACTTTACGCCTTTAAAACTTACCGACAGTGTTTTTCCAACCACTCTAATTTCATAATTTCAATTACTCTGGCTTCAAATCCTAATAGTCAGGTCGCTTAACCTCAAAATAAGGTTGATGTGGACGTTCTGGACAAATAATAATTGGCACAGGTGTAGGTAATTATTGGTACAGTATTATACATTATTATACATTATTTATCGGTCCCATATTACCATGACAACAGGAGGTCATTTACAAAAGTCCACTTTCCAATAAACCTACAGTCTTCTAACCTTGACCTACCCCCCAAATATCAGCATCACAAATTCCATTAACGTCATTTAAAACCTGGTTACCATGGCAACTGATTCAATAACGAGTTTCAAACGCCGATTTTCAGTTAATTAATAATTAATAATAATTACCCGAAAAATATAAAACCATTGATTAGTAATTGTTCCCCATGTGGAAATTTATTATCCCTGAGACCCTGTTAATTTCTAGTAGTTCAATTTAAATGGACCTGTGGTAGTCCTGTAACCATGGTCACATTAAGTCACGTAAACTATTTTGTCTCAGGGACAATACATATATCTATAATGTTAGATGATTTTTCCAAATGTGGAACAATTATTAATCAATGGTTTATATTTTTCGGGTATTTACTGAAAATCGGCGTTTGAAACTCGTTTTTGAATCAGTTGCCATGGTAACCGGGTTTAACAAATGACGTCAATGGAATCTCTGATGCTGAC